>PVKC010009149.1:0-27188 GCA_004027635.1 Crocidura indochinensis
CCCGGTGACTCTCAGGGGTTACTCCTGGCTATTTGCTCAGAAGTCGCTCCTGGCAGGCACAGGGGACCATATGGGGAACCGGGGAATCGAACCGTGGTCCGCAGGCAAGGCAGGCACCTTACCTGCAGCGCCACCGCCCGGCCCCCTGAACTTTTCTATTTCAAATAATGTTTTCAAACTATTTGCCAGTTTTCTCTGCAGCAAACCTTTAAAAGGCACTTCTTTCAAAATGTACTACTCTACAATCTCTCAAAGTACAGCAAAAAGTTTACAAGGATTGAACAGGGCTCATGCATGCATACTAGACTAACTCTATGAGCTATCTCTCTCCCTGGCCCTTGACTTACTGTTTTATTCTGATGTATATTTTTCATACTTTTCAAAGGTTATAGATAGATAGATGATAGATGATAGATAGACAAATAGATGATAGATAGATAAATGATATATATATTGATTGATAGATAGACAGAGATAGATAGGTAGATAGATGATATAGATAAATGATAGATATATTTATTGATAGATAAATAGGTAGGTAGGTAGATAGATGATAGGTAAATGATAAATATATTGACTGATAGATGATAGATAGATACAGACAGACAGGCAGACAGACAGGCAGGCAGGCAGACAGACAGACAGATAGATAGAGACAGGCAGGCAGGCAGGCAGGCAGAGAGATAGATAGATAGATAGATAGATAGATAGATAGATAGATAGATAGACAGACAGACAGACAGACAGACAGAGGCATACATACTACATTTTACTGTTTGCAAAAAAGTGGAATGAATGCCTGCCAGGAGTAATTTCTGAGCTTGGAGCCAGGAGTAACCCCTGAGCACTGCCGGGTGTGACCCAAAAACCAAAAAAAAAAAAAAAAAAAAAAAAAAAAAAAGTGGAATGAAGCCAGAGAGACAGTACAATGGGTAGGGCATTGTTTTGCGGACATCCAACCTGAATTTGACACAAAGGTGTGTACAAGTTGCCAGCATAAATGTGATTTTTAGCATTAAAAAATACATGATATTATAGAAGAAAAATAACCCAAGTGATATTATTGAAAGCACTTCTTAGTGATCTTGAACAATTTCAGATTTTACTGATTTTTCAGTAAAATTTTTCAGATTTTGCTTGGCTTTTCTAAGAATTAGTGAAAAATGTAATTTTTACACACAAAAAAATTTTTACACAAAAATTTTTTTACACATGTAAAAATGTCCATACTGAATTTGATTGTCTGGGATCAGGATATGGCCCAAGTGGTTGTGCACTTCTTTGCATGGAAAGAACCTCCGATCATGTCTCCCTCATGCCGGGACACTTCTTCCTCAGAACTATAGGCTGTGGCCTGAGTACTAGCATGACAAAAAAAAAAAGTAATTTATCTGTGGATGAGTTTCTACAACTACACTAATTTCAGGTGCATTTGGAGAACTTTATATTACATACATCTATTCGGGCGGTAATCCTTTTAAAAGCATCTATCAGATAAGTGATTATTTTATAGATAAATATTTTCATAGACTAGATTTTTCTAAAGAGTACTCAAAAAAGAAAAATTCATCATAAAAATAGTTCATGAATTTACTGCTATATATCATAATAAAATACAACAAATAACTTTCTTTTTTTCTTTTTTTCTTTTTTTTTTTTGTTTTTGGGCCACACCTGGCAGTGCTCAGGGGTTACTCCTGGTTATCTGCTCAGAAATAGCTCCTGGTAGACACAGGGGATCATATGGGATGCTGGGATTCGAACAAACCACCTTAGGTCCTGAATCGGCTGCTTGCAAAGCAAACACTGCTGTGCTCTCTCCGGCCCCAGATAACTTTCTTAATGTCTAGACATTACAAAACTTTACCATTCCAATATTCTTTTTTATCTAAAACTGTATCCTTGCAAATCAATTTTCAGTAGCCTCTGAGTATGTTTAGTTAAGAAAATACCAAGATTAGAATGACTGTTTTATATCTTTACCTTTCCATCTTCTACATTCACATACATACACTAGAGGGTCTATATTCTTATCCACAAACTGATTATGATCTAAGACTGAATCAGATTTGTAACAACTATCCACTGGGACCCTTCGACCTATCATTGACGGGAAGAGCCAATATGTGTCGATTAGCTCACTGAATCTTTTCACCCTACCTCAGGGACTCTCCAAAATGCTATATGGTTAGATGTTTCCTTTCAAAAGTGATGAAAATAAATGAAAAATTATTTCTAAACAGAAAAATGAAAACCTAAGTCATTACACAGTGTCTAAAATCTATAGTGCCATCTATCAACTTAGTGCAAAACAACCATTCTATCATGTACAATACAGAACATTCATTGTTAAGATTTTGAATTTAACTATCTCTAAATTTATCTGATTATTGACATATATCATTTATATTCATACCTGTACTTTATCTAGTTATACAATAGCATAAAACTTCTAACAGTGAAATACAATAGCCCAAAAGTCATTAATTTGTTTTAAATGTTCAGAAAAACTGAAACACAAAGCTAATAAAATAGGTCTTTTAAGAAGAGGTAATATTTTATAAATAATACATCAAAATAACAGTTGCTATATAATGATTTATAATGAAATATAGGATTTATTATTCTTCACAAATTTGCGTGCCATCCTTGCGCAGGGGCCATGCTAATCTTCTCTGTATCGTTCCAATTTTAGTATATGTGCTGCCAAAGCGAGCACCAGGATTTATTATTCTTAAAATGTAATTTAGATGTAATTTTTCTCCTTTCTAATAAATGGTCTTAAAATATAGAACTCTTCAAAATATTAAAATAAAAGGTGTCTTCAAAAAGCAAGAAGAAAAAACTTAGTGAATTTTTATCCTACAATCTACACAAAAGTCTGTAACCATATATGTTACAATCTAAGTATCAATAAGGTGCTTTTTTTTAAATGCACCACTCAAAAATCAATTATATCAACTCTTTTGTATAGAGAAGCAGCATACCTTTCAGGCAACTAATATTAATGAGTAGGCATGACTATAGAATCTCCATCTGTTTCTCTGACAAAGCTGTGGCTACTCTAGCCTCCCATTGAAATTCCATTAATCTGGTGTACCCAAGGTCCAATGCGAAAAATCAAAACTCCATCTAACCCTTTATCAGCTCACAATAACCTACAAGTGAACTCTGCCTGTTAGCATAGAGCAAGTTATGATTTTGCTATCAATCAGTCTGTTGGCCATTGAGAGAGAGGGGGGGAGGGAGGGAGGAGGGATAAGAGAGAAAGGAGAGAGAACAGAAAGAAAGGCAGAGACTGGAAACAGCATGTATAGCAAGGTTGAGAGACTTTGTTTTTGTTTTCTGTTTTCATCCCCTCTCATTTTCTATAGGGTGTCTGGACCTTGTGAGATTATGCATTATTCTTCTTGGCTGTGATTTAATTGCTAACAGCAATCAAGTCGAAGCATCACTGAAGTGTGCTTGAATTTCATTAGAAGATATAACTTATGCTACTTTCCTACAGTACCTAATAAACCATAAAGAAACCAAAACACATATGGCTTGAGGGAATAACTGGAAAATTAGGTAGCCATTTGGGAACTGAGTGAACTTTTGAACCAGAGGAACAGAGAAAAAAGAAATATTAAAGGAAAAGACAGACTCAGAATGCACACAAAGATGTGCAGGTTTGACCTTTTCGGTACCTTGAAAATTACATTAGCATTATGAAAAATACATATCATGTTTAGAGTGTATGATCCATCAAGGTTCCGATAGTTAGTGCCTACCATAAGGTAAAAGTCAAAAGGACAAAACAACAATCTGATTTGACAAAAGACCTTTTAGTGACCTATGCTAATTTAGTTATAGTTATTGTTAAATGCATTATCTTTTTATAATTAATATATCATTAGACTGAGTTCACATAATGAAGGAAATTTTATTCAAGAAGGGAAAGAAAACATACAAAACTAAGTTGAGAGGAGAAAAATATGTCTAAATAATATTTTAGTCTACAAATTAGAACTCCAAGTAGTAGTTTTAAATTAGTTTGTAATATTTCTAAAATAAATGTACAACAAAATTATTCTATCTATATTTCAGAAATAATGCCAAAGTTAAATTTCCAATTTTAATAATTGCTCACAATATACTAATAAAAATGCAATTATTTTAACAAAAAATGAGTCATAAAATAACAAGTTAAGTATTCAACTTTTGATAAGGTAATATTTATTGTTATCATCTATTTCCTCTATATTTTGTTATAAAAACAAACTATAAAATCTAAAATATATTCGTTGGACATCTATGGTTGCAATTTTTCAAGAATATATATAATGCTCTGTTGTACAACAAAATAGTTATTCTATTTAAATAAATGGAATATATTTTACAAATATACTTTATATGAATAGTGTATTTAAACATATCATAATACATATTCTGTTGAGTATTCATACTCAATGTCTATATATGTGTACATATATACACAAGTTCATTTATTCCTACTTATCAACATTTTACAAAGAAGCAAAACAAGTCATTATAATGTGTCTGAAAAATAGCTCAATTCAAGTAATAATTCACTGTTTTACCTGAAAACCTTTTATCAATTACAAAACATTTTGTGGAAAAATTATTTTGAAGATTAACTTAAAAAGAATAATGCTAGAGAGTTCAGAAAATAAGTGTGACTGAAGGTAAATGTTCCTTAAAGGGGGAGGGGATATAAGAGAAGGGAACCCCTTCCTTTAAAATTAAATATTAAACATTGGCCAAAATATGAAATTCAACATGAAATAGATACCATTAGTTACTACACATTGTACAAAATTCTGAATATAAAAAAAAGAATTGTGTTGTTCTGAATCAGTGGTTAGAATGTTTATCACTTATGCATGTACTTGACTTATCCCTGTTCTGCAATAGACATAATTTTATACCTCATAAAAGCAATTTATGTTTCCAAAGGGAATAATCTGGATAACATAAAATGTGAAGTGCTCTGTTGCAGGAAGCATATTTTCATTCAGCAATTGTATTTAGAAATGGAACTGCACAGTTTGATTATCATGTAGTGGCAGAAGGCATTATTCATTTCTATGTCTATGTGTAACTTTGAGTGCCACAAATTAATATGCATGGCTAATTTATTGATATACATGCTTATTTTATAACTTTATGTCACCATTATAAGATATCTGTAATACAGATTATCTCAACTGTCTACAAAAGAGAAAACACGTGCTACACTAAAAATCAAGTTTCATAACTTTGCCAAGTTTTTCAAAGTAATGATGAGGTAAACAATCAACTTTATTACTGATTTAATTAATACAAAGCACTATAACATTTACTAAATGTGGAGCATTTTAGGTGACAAGCGCAGACTAATGTAAATATGTGTTAAAGGAAGCATTTGATGAAAATCTGTCTCAAAGTGAGAAAGCAATGTAGGAAATAATTAAATATTTTATGATCTCATTTTGTATGAAGTTTTCTGGGGTAAAAAGGAGATCAAAACCTTTTCATTATTTATAAACTAAATAGTACAATAACTCATTAAGCAGTACAATAAAATTAGGCAGGAATATAATAATATTAAATTAACCCAACAAACTTACTAGTAATATTCATCTGATGATGTAAGCACTCCCTTAAAATCCCAGCTAACAAATTTTCCTAGGAAAAGAAGGAACTACGTACTTAGGAAAACCACTAGAGAGAGCTCTTCTGTTCCTTAAAAGGTTCGGACGGAAGGTAAATTAACTGACACCTACCTCTAATTATTCATTTCATTTTTTTTTTTTTTTTTTGGTTTTTTGGGCCACACCCGGTGACGCTCAGGGGTTACTCCTGGCTATTCACTCAGAAGTCGCTCCTGGCAGGCACGGGGGACCATATGGGAACCGGGGAATCGAACCGCGGTCCGACCTAGGTTAGCGCAGGCACCTTACCTCCAGCGCCACCGCCCGGCTAATATTCATTTCAGACAATTCTCACCTGTACGCATTGAACTGTTCTGTGTTAAAGTATATTCTATAGGAGAATGTCACATACCATCAGAGGGGCCATCATCATCTTTATCATATCTTTCTGATGCTAATGAAACAGTATCTAGATTCCCAGAAAATGGGTCATCGTATTCTTCTCCATCTTCTGTATCACCTATGAAAGAGTCAAAGAAAAGGCCTTTTTAATTTTTTTCAATTTTGTTTTGTCAAAAGCAGCGGTTTTTCCATTAAATTCCATCACTGTTAGGAAAAACAAAGAAAACTGTTTAAATAAAAACCATTTTATTTTGATGTCTATCAACTTACCACATTCAAAAAATGAAGAGTTCGTGAAGAAATTATTCTTACTATGTACAAAATGATACAAGTTTCAAAATTATTAGTCTCTGCAAAGAAGTCCAAAAAATTTGATGCAATGTAAACACAGTGTATATCTAATTCAAACAAGTAAAAAGAACTCAAAATAATGGCAATATTAAAACATGAAAAGTAGCATGTAGAAATTAATCAAATTAATTCCACTTATGTTTTTAATAATTTGAAAAATGACAATAATATCTTATAACTCAAAGTTGTAAGAACATTTTATGTTTTCATTTAAAACCATAGGATTACAATAGAGCAGATTAAAAAATATTCCTAGGGGCTGGAGAGATAGCATGGAGGTAAGGTATTTGCCTTGCATGTAGAAGGTTGGTGGTTCAAATCCCTGCATCCCATATGGTCCCCTGATGCCAGGAGTGATTTCTGAGCATAGAGCCAGGAGTAACCCCTGAGCGCTGCCGGGTGTGCCCAAAAACATATATATATACATATACATATATTTCACTGCATTTCCAAGAGCAGGAATCCTTTATGGGGAAAACTGCTTTAAAGCGCATATAAACCTATTTAATTCAAATGAAGCAGTTTACAAATTGAACACCTTCCATTTACATTCAGTGGTATCTTTCCAGTTTTAAAACATGACTGGTGGATGAGTTAGGGGTTGGCTGGTTTAAAGTTATTTAATCTCCACACAAAAAAATATATTTTTATTTGGACTTTTCCCATATATACTCATTAGAATTTTTTATTCACAAGGTGAATCAGATATTCACCAACTTAGTTATATATAAGCCCTCATTTTTTACCCAAACTCAACCACAGAACTGTATGCTGAATACCATATGAATGTTTTTCTCTTGTTTCTTTATGAGGCATGCCTGTTGGTGCTCAGGGTTTACTCTGTATTCAGGGATCATAAAGCTCAGGGAACTATACAGGATGCCAAAGATAGAACCCAGGTCAGCCACATGCAAGGCAAATGTCTTATCCTTCTACTATCCCTCTGGCCCCATTATGAATTTATCTGTAAATAATCCCTACTGTTAATGAAAAAGAAAGAATTATTTTGTTTGATATGAGACCCATGGTATTATTTTAGACCATAGGTGACTAAGCAGATACAGACTAAAGTTACAGGTCTATCCAAAAGGATAGCTGCTTCCTCTGATATGCAGCTGAGGAGAACCGATTTTTTTCACCTTATTTGGGCTACCGAAAATAGTCTCTTTCAACATAACTTTGCCAACTTAATTCAAAACACAGATATTTGTGTATATATATATATCCTTATAATTTTGTTACTTCACTAACATGTGTTGTCCTTTTCCTTGACAATAATTCAGAGGTGTCTCCTATCAAAACATGTTGAGTAGAATATAGATACAACTACTTTATTGTCTTCTGTAATTCTAATAGAAGATGCACAGCAGAGGGGTATTTTATAATCTCATTCAAATACCAAGGATCAACTACAAATTTGACATATTTTTCAGATCATAAGTTTGTCTTCTTTTGAGAAGTTCAAAGTACTTTTTGGAGCACTCAATGATCACCTACAATATTACCTTTATGAAAAGAATGCTCTAGTGTAAAATATGAGGGAAGAAAAAGCCCCTAAAGTGTCAGCAAAATTCTTTTTGAACATGTAGTAACAATACATATAAGATAAAAAAATTTTCAAGTTGCTTTGCTGAAACATATTAGTATTTTTAATCAAGAATCTTTTGTGGCATAAATTTTCTAAGAACATTTTAAATCATGAACTACAAAAAAATCTGACTGGAAAATAAGAATAGTAGAATACATCAAATACAACACTAGAATGTGGCACACTGAGCCTATTTTGCTACTCTGATATAAGAATACAACAGTAAAACCAATTAATATGGAGAGAAGATTTTGAAAAGTTTCAGGTACTTGGGTTTAAATCTACTCAATCTATGTGGCAATAAAGAAAAGAATTTTAGAAATTAGTTATTATTCTCTGAAAATACCCGTTTTTGTATGTATACATACATATATTAAGCAATGTATACTTAAGTGCGTATACAGGAAAATGATAATTATTAAATTTATTTATTTATTTATTTTTGGGTTTTGGGCCACATCTGATGACGCTCAGGGGTTAACCCTGGCTATTCACTCAGAAGTCGCTCCTGGCAGGCACAGGGGACCATATGGGGAACCGGGGGATCGAACCGTGGTCCGTCCTAGGTTAGCGCAGGCAAGGCAGGCACCTTACCTCCAGCGCCACCGCCCAGCCCCCAATTACTAAATTTATAAATTCAACACATAATAAGTTAAAATATTTTATGTAAATCATTTAACATACTAAAGAACTCCATAACTTTGTTTTAAATTTTTAATAATGATTTTATATTGACCAAAGTGGATTACATATCTTTCACAGTAATATTTTAGGTACATAACTTTGTTTTAATTTTTTAAAAGACTTTCTGGAAAGTGGCTACATGTAGCAATGCTCATGGGTTACTCCTGACAGTACTCAGAAAGCCATATAAGATGTCGGGGATCAAACCCATCAAACCTGACCTGGTCACATGCAAGGTAAATGCACTACTGACTGTACTCCAGCCCCAAAAGTGAAACACTTTTTATTTTATTTTATTTTATTTTTATTTTTTTGGTTTTTTGGGCCACACCCAGTGACGCTCAGGGATTTCTCCTGGCTATGCGCTCAGAAGTCGCTCCTGGCTTGGGGGACCACATGGGAAACTGGGGGACGTGGTCCGTCCTAGGCAAGCGGAGGCAAGGCAGGTACCTTACCTCCAGCACCACCGTCCAGCCCCCTTATTTTATTTTTTTAAGCTTGATTGATTGATTGATTGGCTGGTTGGTTAGTTTTTGGGCCACATCCAGCGGTGCTCAAGGGTTATTACTGGCTCTGCACTTAGAAATCGCCCTGGCAGGCTGGGGGACCATATAGGATGCCGGGAATTGAACCGGATCCCTCCTGGGTCTGCCACATGCAAGGCAAATGCCCTACTGCTGTGCTATCTCTCAGGCCCTGAAATACTTTGTTGTTTTGGTTTGTTTGTTTTGGCTTTGGGGCCACACCCGGCGGTGCTCAGGGTGTGCTCAGGGGTTACTCCTGGCTATCTGCTCAGAAATAGCTCCTGGCAGGCACGGGGGAGTCCTGGATCGTCTGCTTGCAAGGCAAAAGTCGCTGTGCTATCTCTCCAGCCCCTGAAATACGTTTTAAAGTGAAATGGCCTTTAATTTGTCCATTCTAAGAACAGCAGTTCATTTCAAATATTTTAATAGATCAGTATAATATTTATATATTTCTCTAAGATACAAGTGAAATGCTACAACTGGCCTCATATCTACCCATTCCACACCAACATCCCACCCACCCTCCCATTTATTTCTTTTTGAAAGTGTCCCTAGATGTACGGATAAAGAATCTCTCTAGTATCTGTACAAAACTATTCTTTTTCTTTTTTTTTACATTGCATTAAGTTAAAAGCTATGCCATTTGTCAAATGGTCTTTTTCATTTTACTGTTGTCAAGTAATGATTATCCTTTTCCCCTCCTCCCTAATTATTTTTTAACTCAATAAAGAGTGGCTGTATTCTATAAGAAGCTTCACTTGAACAGAGGGGTCGCTGTTGAGTAATGCAACGTATTTTTTTTTTTTTAATCCCCAGAGACAGAGTATTTGCAGCTATACCTGCAAAGACTTCTATAAATTAAAAGGAAAATGTTCAACTTGTGTTTATGTAATAGAAAACTGAACTCCAAATCAACAATGGGCATCAGGTAACGTATCCAATACAATTTACAGACATAATTGAAAGCATTACAGCCTAATCAGACATCTAAAAGAAAAGCAAGCTCAAATGAAATGTCTACAGAATCATTAGTTGGCAGCCATTCTATTACAATCACACTTAATGTCAGTGGTGCCTTGAGCCTGTGCCAATGACAACAGCATAAATTTTGCATCTCATTTCTGTGGTCATAAAATTAATGATCAGTTTAAAAATACTTCTTTGTAAAAGTTATTGCACAAAGGAAAGACATGAATGTGTCCCTGTTATGTACTCACAAGGATAATTATGGGGTTGTTGCTCATTAATACTGTTTCTTGTTTCCCTAGAAAAGCATTTGATTTATCCCACAACTTTCAAAAGTTTAATTAACGATACAAAGTTAACAACCTACAAGACAATGAACCAAGGCTTTCCTTCCTAGAATTTTAATGACAAATTAAATAAAACCTAACCTTATTCATACCACACACTGAATTTCTCTGAAACCCATTTTTAAGTTCATAATATTTGGGCTCAAGTCACTATATGCCGACTTTTTTATGTGACTCATCATGAATTATCATTTTCCTCAAATGCTAGTGAGAAAGCCCAACAGCATTGGAATAGGCATGATCTCTATGTTCAATGTAGTGTTTTTCTTGTCAAACATGGTCCTGATTTTGAACAATCAAGTAAGCAGTAAGTATAACATGCTTTATATTTAGATGATATGCCGATCCACTCTAAAAACAAACATAAGAGGAAAATGACACAATGAAAACAATTTAATTCCTAATTCTCTATCGATGTCACCAAATTAATTCCTCAAGTAAAAATATACAGTTAATAGACAGGATTCAACCTTTAGCGTGTCATTTTTTACAGAAATCTGGATAGTAATTCTTAAAATTGAAAAATAGGGGTCACCTAAAATTGAAAATCCTCTTTATAACACTTACCATCTGATAACTAATTTATAGAATGCAAGTAGTAAAGGTGCTTTTAAAATATTATACCACTTCTGGAATATACTTTAACTATCACAGGACCCTTTGTCTCTAACATCTTAACACATTTATATAAGGACAGAGATGAGATGGGTGGGGAAATCTGCAAGTCATTTACTCAGATTCTACTGGGGAGATCACATACAAGAGAACAAAGTGAATGAGAGTAAAGAAAATAAATCAAATGACACTGAAACTTGTGATTTTTCTACTGTTTAAAGAATTCTATTAGAACAAACTAAAATAGAACCCTTCTTATTAATAACTTTCCTATTTTAAAAGAATATCCAGTCCATTAATAACCTAATTATACAAATAAGGTTCAAGGAAATTGTTTTCTAAGTCAAATCAATGCATATCTAACAATATCAATACAGTCTTAAAGGAAAACTTTAAGAGTTTTTACAATTAGAAATATTTTAAATAAGAATATGAGAGATTTTTTATCTATGATATTTAAAAGAAATTTAAAACAATAAGTTGCATTTTTAGAACTATGAACATGGAGCCAGAGAGATAGTGTTTGCCTTTCATGCAGAAGGTCATCAGTTCAAATCCGGCTTCCTATATGGTCTCCGTGCCTGCCAGGAGCAATTTCTGAGCATGAAGCCAGGAGTTTCCCCTGAGCACTGCCGGGTATGACCCAAAAACCACAAAAAAAAAAAAAAAAAAAAAAAAAAAAGAACTATGAACAAATTTTACAACTTTGAAAAATTTTTCCTTAAAATGTCTTATTTAATATATACTGAAAATGTTATTTATATATTTTATTTATATATAAAACCTTATTTTATATATGTCTTATTTTAATAATTCTAAATTTCCTCAAAGCTTATTTGATAAGCCCCAGTATAAATCAAGATTTGTTAATATTCTCTTGATAAATGCAGTTGCATCTGAGAATACATATTAATAATTATTGAATATTATATGCCACATACAGGTATATTCATATTATCTTAATCATTCTATAAAAAGTTAACCATACTAGAGGAATGGACAGATAGGTACAGGGTTAAATCTCTCGCATTGTGAATGACTGACCCAGGTTTCAATCCTCAGCACCACATATGATTCCCTAAGCACTGAGTAACCCCTAAGCATCAACAGATGTGGTCCCACAACAACAACAACAACAAAACAGAAAAAAAGCTTCAATCAACACTAGAGTAAAATGAGACTAATATAAGGGCAAGATACAAGTAAAAATTTTTATCGAGTACCTATTAAAATATTATGAAACTATACTTTAGTAACAGTTCTTTCAACTACATATAATGTGTGGCAAAAAATAGTGTGTCAAGTGACAATGAAAATATACATATAACACAACTCTAAAACAACTATAATTGTAATTTAAAGTAGCCCTAAAATTAGCAGAAGTCCAGAGCACAATGCCTATATTCAGGAGTACACTTCCTAGTGGAAGGCTGTGTTGAAAACCAAGAATAGAAAATTAGCAATAAGCAATTACTCTATCATGCACAATATTTGATGGACATAAGAAAAATCTACTCTAGACAGAACAAGACATATTTCACATGAGTAATTACAACCAGACTAAGCAAGATAAACTAAAAATGCTTATATTCAAATTTTTGTAAGTGGAAACAATATTGAGGAACTTAAAAATCCAACTGCTAGGGCTGGAGTGGTAGCCCGGAGGGGTAAGGCATCTACCTTGCTGGCACTAGCCTAGGATGGACCGAAGTTCCATTTCCCAGTGTCCCATATGGTCCCCCAAGCCAGGAGCGATTTCTGAGCGCATAGCCAAGAGTGACCCCTGAGCGTCATAAGATGTGGCCCAAAACAAAAACGAAAACAACAACAACAAAAAATCCAACTGCTAATTTGTTCTAAAAGCAATCTGTCAGAATTTTTCAATGGAGAATCTAGATTTGAGTATATAAAGTGATGAAAGTATATGAAGAGACAAAATCAGAAAGTTATTAAAGAAATAAGGGAAGTTTTAAAGTAGCAGCATGGTATGAAAAGGAATATAAATCACAACTAGATTAACTTAGGGGGTACACTTTAAAATCCAGGAGGTTCTGCAATAAAATAAATTTCTAGGGGCTGGAGAGTAAAGGCATAAGGCACAAGAGCACAAGGTGTCTGCCTTATGCATGCTAGCCTAGGATGGATAGCGATTTGATCCCCCAGTGTCCCATATGGTCCCCCAAGCCAGGAGTAACCTCTGAGCGTCATCGGGTATTGGCCCAAAAACCAAAAATAAATAAATAAAATAAAATAAAATAAACTTCCCATAATACAAACTATTCCCATACAAAAGGAAATATTTTTCTCTTCTAAGGCCCATGCAGTGCATGTTTTTGCAACTGTATTGTTTCTACTCCTCTTTAAAATTGCAATACTTCATATCGCAAATTTTGTCCTGTTAAAGCTCAAAATTTAACAGGAAGGAAGAATCTCATATATGAGGAATGGGTAAGGTGTGTTAGGGAAGAAGGATGAGAAAGTTCATGACAGTAACTAATATCTAACTTCTTAGAAGCTCAAAAAATTGCAAAAACATATGCTTACTAGAAGTGAATAAATAAGAACTAATTCAGTTTATTTAAAATTCTTCACCTGATCCTTTCTCCCAATAAGGTTATATCAAAATGGTACTTGATTATAGGTTTTTAAGCATATGAAAGGAGAGTATGAAGGTTAAAAGGAGAAAGATAGCTTCTTCACCTCATTATGACCCCATATGGACTGGGGCACAGAGAAGGAAGGGAGGGACACAGAAAAGAAGAAAAAGGGAGAAGGGGCAGAGATGAGAAAGAAAAGAAGAAAAAGGTGGAAAAAGAAAGAAAGGAAGAAGGGAGAAAGGAGAGGTGGAGGAGAGGGGAAAGACAGGGAGAAAGAGAGGGGTGAATGGTGGTAGAGTGAGGGAAGGAAGGAGGGAAAAAAAGAACATTAGAGAACTCAAAAAAAAGTCAAAAGGAATTCTCTAAGTCTCCTTGAATGAAGATAATCTAAAACCACAAAGGGAAAATAAAAGGAAGTACATTATGAAAATACATTTGTATCAATTGAATTTAGTCCTTGTAGAGATATGATCATTAATAAATTACTTCTTTTTTTACAAAAAGGTGTATCTTCAACAATTACCTGGCGATGGTGAGTACCATTTATTATTTCAAGCTACAGAAAGCAGAACATACTTGGAGGGTGTGATGGCATAAAATTATTCACCTTCTTATATTTCTCTAAGGTATACATCTAATTTATCCATAGGCTTACTTGTGAGCAGGCACTCTTGGTGATTAGTTAACTCAATACAGCAGTATTGAACTACAAATGACTTATTCAGAGGAAAATGATTATGGGGAATTTCTGAATTCTGTGTTATTTGAACTCTTATTCTAGGCTCATTTTTCAATTTCTATCAAATGCCATATAAACTTCCATTCTCTTTAGAGACAAAGAATGCATCTCAGTAATGTAATTTTAATATCCACACACCTGAACAAGTTCTAAGCCAGAATACCAAAGGGAAAGCGCCTACTCTATTACTGAATCACATGCAATTATACAATGACTTCATATTATCATGCTTTCTTAGCTTAACATTCTTTAATGTACAAATAATTAAAGTCACAATGAGAGTTCAATAATTAATTACTGGAACAGAAGATTCCTTTTAAAAAGAAAAGCAAAATCTGATATCTAATAAAGCTGTGATATTTAAATACACAAAATCATTATTTCACTATTCAACTACTAAAACACAACATAGTTAACACATAGTTTAGAACTGGTTGTAGAATATGAAGAAATGTCGGGTGGCACTAAATATTCTCTAGTTTAATGGTGTTAAAATTTTAATAAGGAAAAGAATTCTTTTCCCTCTACTCACACTGATCTTGGTCATTTAATGTGAAAAGAAGCTGTGGTTTCCTTTTAACTGCTTTATTTTAGGTTTGTCTAGTTAAGTACTTGGTTTATTGAAACTGTCATTATATACTCACTTATCAGGTGGCAGAGATATAAATTATTCTGTGGTATCTGCTAACTCCAGTTAGGAGATGCCATACTGTTTTCCTCAAACTCAGAACCTGTGCCACATAGGTTAGCTGACCTCATGTTGGGACTCTCATACCAGCAGCCACAGGCTGCAGGTCATGACCTGTGAATTAACATCATGGAAGTAAAAGCCAGCCCCAGTTCCCCTTACAGAACTAAAGGCATGAAGTAGTAGGACCTGCATAAACTCTCCCTAATTTGGTTTTCAGTACCCTAAGCATCTGTCTTTCAAATCCAAAGGAAGACAGCGGGGTGACCAGCACTCTCCCATCATTCAAAATAATGAAACTGAGTTACCTTCCTTGAAAATTGCCATGGCAAACATTCAGTCATATCAAAAGAATCACAAGGATAATAAAAGTCACAATCTAAAAATACTCTATTCATGTTTTCAAAAATACACACTGCATTTAAAAAGCTGTTTGCACACACCCTCTAAGCCCCTAGGCCACACTTCTGCTTGCTCCCAAACTACTCTGGTGGTACGCTGGATGATCTGTATATAGCTCATCTCCAGTTCACAAAGTGTAAGTGCAGGTATATCTCCTCTCTAACAAATTTCACAATATAGCTTTAAGATGAATAAAATCTAAGATTGCTAAATGCAGATCATTTCTGTGCCAGAAGACAGCACAGATGATTTGGGATATGCTTTTTTGGCTTTTTCTCAGCAGGGGGAGCTAGCACTCTCATCTTGAAAGTCTTAAGAATACATATATACATATATACATGCATACATACATATATACATTCATACATAATATATATTATAATTCCAATCAGAAAATTTAAAGCAATTTAGATTATCCTACTGAAAATTACAGTGGAAAATAATTTTAAATTTACCTTTGTCTTGAAATTCCAAAAGATACCTGCAAAATAAATCAAAATACCAATTTTTAAATCAGATCTGGCAAAATGATTTAAAGAGTGATACTAATTCAAATCTGCTTAAAAATCTGTAGTATGAGATTTATAGTATAGTATAAAAATCTATAGTAGAAACAAAGAATTTCCACATTACCTATAGATGTATAATAAAAATTATTATTTAAAAACAAACTTTTTATAAAAAAAATTTTAAAACAGACCTTTTATAGGGGGTGGAGCAATAGTACAGTGGGGAGTTTGCTTGCCTTGACTGAGCAAACCCAGGTTGGAGCTCCAACATGCCATATGGTCTCCTGGGTACTGCCAGGAGTGATTTCTGAGCACAAAAACAGGAGTAAGCTCTGAACACTAGCTGGTATGCCCAAAATATAAAAAAGGGGGGTGGGACCGTTATAGTAATAAAATCAGGTTATATCTCTAATACTAACAACTGATACTAACTTTACTTATTTTAGATAATAACAACTAAAATTTTCCACATTTTTATTAAAATTCTCCATTTATCTATCTGCATTACTTAAATCAAATAATCAAAATAAACAAGTGGATTTGACTAGAATGCTAGAAAAATACATGTTAAAGAATCTATACCCAATAAAAAGGACATTGTGATTAGCGTATCTGTTTTTAAAAAACCATTATAATGAAAAAATATTTTGTCCTTTAAAAGTACTTAACACCAATTAAATTAGAATGCAAATTTCATTCCATAATAACAATTCTTTATTAAACTGCTAATTACATAAAGGCAAGTGACTTACATAGACTTCACATCTTTTATCTTCTTAATAAGAGACTCTCTCTTTTCCTTTGCTCTCTTGGATAAATTTTCCCCTTTCAATATGTCTGCTACAAATGTCTCAACATCTAAACCAAGAAATATAAAAAACAGGATGTAAATTTTAGGAAAGAATTGTTTTTTACGAAGACAAATAGGACAATGATATTTTTTTACCCATAAGAGTTAATATCTATAAAATCTGTTATAGTTATTTATTAATCCAAAGTGTAACAGTTGAAGTATGTTTCAAAGGATAAGCTGGACAAATCTGTTGGCCACTTAGCTAATAAAATGTGTATGCTCTATTTATGCTTAGCACAGCAAATGCTATTTGGATGTTTGGCATCATTAAACCAGGAAGAAGCTCACAAGTTTTAATAAACTACATTGCACCATAAAACAAATTCTCTCATATAAAAGCAAGCACAGAGCTTTTTATGCATGTGTTACTATCATTTTATAGCTTTCGGTAAGTTCCTATATGAACAGCTTATTCACAATATTTTATCAATATAAGCTAACGTAGTTTGGAAGAGGCGATTTTTCCAGTGTAATCCATTTTCAGGTTTCTGCATTTAAAGCTTCAAATAAAAAAAAAATCCTTCCCTAGCCAAGATTCCCAAACCCCATTCCTTCCTAGCTGCACTACTGCCTTGCTGAACACCCAGTATATGATTTTATGTGATCTTAATTCATGCCTCGGTTTAACACCAAGAAATATATCTTTAGATAAAAAAAAAAAAAAAAGAAAATGCATTCAAGGCTACTTTAAAATACAGTAATCAAGAGATAAGATTTCTACAGTCATGTATAATATTTCTATACTCGGTTACAAAAATCTTAGTAAACTTTTAAATTATTTGCTTTCTGGTTCTAATATAAAATCCCAACAAATTCTTCCTGATTTGTTGTATATAATAGTCCCATTCTTATTGTGAAATATTAAAAACTTTATATTTTATTTTCAGAATTTCAAGTTGAATATAAGTTATTTAATGTAAGGAAAAATACTTACAAAAAATTTTTTAAGCAGGAACCAGGAAGATAGGTCAAAGTTACAAACTTTGACCATGCAAGTGCTCTAGGTACCTTGTGGCCACACCAATTGACACTAGTTCCCCCAACCTCAGCATAGCTCCAGGAATAACCCACCCCCACTCCCAGCAACTCCAGGTATGGGCCACAAATTGAGGGAAAAAATTCTAAAGTAGATAGGTATGGCTGTAAGCATATTTCATCCTAAAAGATAGATACATTTTATGGTTGGTTTTTTTTTTTTTTTTGGCTATTTCTGACTTTTAACTCTCACTAAGAGATGCTACAAATCATCAATTCTAAGAAGTACAATCAACCATACTTATAATTATTTAAAACTGAGTATTTGAAAGAGAATGGTATAACTGATCTAAAATTCTTGATTACGAAAGTACCTTGATCCAAGAGCAAAGATGATTAAGCTAGTGTTTTATATATATAAAATATACATACATATATATGTATGTATGTATATATATTCATGTATATAAAATTATAAAATTGTGCAGGACACAATTTTTAATAAATCGATGTCAAGTGGAATAATTAAATCTAATACTGAAATTATTTTAATAGCTTTTTTCTTTGAAGTCCATTAGTAACTAAAACATTAATTGTATCAAAACAAAATGAAAGCAACTTCTCTTTTCTTTGGTTGTCCATGTTGTAAAGAGAATTTAGGACAAAATTCAGTACCAAGGCAAATCAGACTGAAACTTCTAAAGTTCAAAATAATGAAACTTTTTTTAAGCACATTGTCCTCTAAACTCTTTTAAGTGTTGTGCACAAAGGAAGCAGCAACGACTGATATTAGCTGACATGGAAAAGACAGACTTTTCTGGGCTGGTTACAATAAACTTACTGAGGAAATGGAAGAAGGGGAAGAAGGAGCAGTGTCATTGGTACTGCTGATTCTTTCTTCCATCCGGACTCAATATTTTCGAGAATCACTGGCACAAAGACTAGTGAATAGTCAGCCTAATGTTACTTTCACTCAGTGTTTGTCTTTAATTCCCTCATCCACGAGAATTTAATTGCCTATTTTACATTTTCATTACACAATCCGGGTTTAAACAAACGGGATCTATTTTCTATTTCCGGAAGCAATAACTGAACGAATTACAGCCCAAGAGTTATTTCTGTAAAAGGTCATTTCAGTTCTATAAAAATTCAAAACACATCAAATGCCAGAATACAGTGTTTCCCAACAATTCAAAAACATTCACTACTGGTTCCTGCCACTGAGTGATGCTCCCCATTTCTGTTTGAAAAGTGTGAGCCTACAAGAACCCGATGTTTGTTGGTCTGTTTGTGACAGGGTGGAGGGGGAAAGAGTCTGAAATTGAGCAAGAGAAAAAAAAAATCAAGTTTTTCGAAGAAAAAAACTAAGTGGTCTGTTGCAAGTATGCATCCTACACTTACCCAGAACGGTGTCTAAGGCAACGGGAGAGACTTATCACACTAATTTTAGGATTTATTTCTCACAGAAGATGTATAGAACAGAAACCATTCTCTTGGTTTTGTTTTGTTTTGTTTTTCTGTATTAGCAAATAAGTTATGAACTTTAAAGAGGACGTGGGTCCTGCAATCACCGGAGCTTCTTGGGATCCAGAGACCCGACTGGTTTTCCATTTTTTTTGCAACCTGGGTAGTTTCCTAAAAGCTTCTTTACCCGGTGCCTGCTCACATTTTCAGGGAAGGAAGTCGGCTGCCTCGGGCACGGAGTTCCTGGGGACTAGCGGGCGGCCTTCGGAGGGTCCAGAGCAAAGCAGCAAAGCAGCAACCTTGCTCGCCCCCGGCACAGACAAGAGAGCAATGCAAAGTTCCAAGGGGAGATGCTCCAGCTCTGCCCTCCTTCTACTTAACCCGCCGGAGAGATGTTAAACTCGGAGGGTTCCCGCCACGCCAGGGAGCTCAGCACAGCGAGCACTGGGTTTAGGGCAGCACCCAAGGCAGACAAATGGAGCTGGATCTGCAGCTTTGTAGCTTGGAGCCAGGCTCATATATCAGAAGCAGAGCAATAAACGTCCGGGGAGAAGCAAGCGGTCCTAGGACTCCTTGGGAAAGAGATTTGAAGCTTTTGATTGTGCGCTCAATAGCCCTGCAAATGGCAAACTAGTGAGAGCTCATCCGCCCTCCCCTACGGTCCTGGAGGGGTCGTGTCCCTCGGTTTGATATGGAGATTTCACTGATTCCAGACTGCCAGTCACTCCTGGGGGAACCCCTAATCCGATTACAAGAAAAAGGTCAGCGGTCCGGGCCCTCTCCAACTCCATGCCCAGTACTCAGAGGGAGGGGACCGGCTCACTGCACTCTGGCCCAGGGCGAGGAAACGCTGTGAGGCAGGAACAGCAAGTTCCTAGGCACTGGAAAACTCAAACTCAGTTTCCCCAAACCCTCCTGGTCGATTTGCCACGAGAGGCAGCAGAGGTCAGTGCTGCAGGCATTTTCACCCCAAATTGACTCCCTCTCCATCAGTCTTACCACCCCTCCTCCCGCCCCTCATCCCTCCCACGAAAAAATGATCCCCTCAAGAATTAGCTGGTGGTGATTTTTGCTCCAATTACAGCTTAACGCTGTCCAAAATAAAACTTATATCCGGACACAAGTGTCAAGTTTGCGCCTGGACACTTGAAAATTACAGTTGCTCTGTAAATCAATTTCTAAGATCTGAAAACCAAATGAACAGATGACCTCATATTGGCTCAACAATTCTCAAACTATTGAGGTCAGAATTTTTTCTAACCTTCTACTTGAAAGGGGTCTGGAAAGGTAGTGCAGTGAATAAGGTGCTTGCCTTGCGCACACGCAACACAGATCATTCCCCAGCACCTGGTATGGTCCTGTCTGGACTCTCCAGGAATGATCCCAGAGTATAGAGACAGGAATATAACTCTTAAGCAGAGCCACGTGTGTCCACCCCCGCAACAAAAACGAAACTTCAGCTAAACCAGCACATTCCCCTGAAAAACCAAGCCTAGGGGCCCGGGAGATAGCATGGAGGTAAGGCGTTTGCCTTTCATGCAAAAGGTCATCGGTTCGAATCCCGGTGCCCCATATGGTCCCCCGTGCCTGCCAGGAGCAATTTCTGAGCATGGAGCCAGGAGTAACCCCTGAGCACTGTCGGGTGTGACCCAAAAACCAAAAAGAAAAAAAAAGAAAAAGAAAAGAAAAACCAAGCCTAAATCAAACATAGCTCCAATGTTATCTTTTCTTCCCCATGTTTCTGTACAGATGAACTCCCTGGAAAAACGTATTCCCTGTCTTCCCTCAGAGGAGCTCGCTCTTTCCCCTCTCTATCCTCTCAGAAGATCTCTCTCTCTCTCTTTCTCTCTCTCTCCCCCATTCTCTTCTCTCTCCTCCCTCTTTCCCACCTCTTCTCCTTCCTTTTCTAATTCTCCCTCTTTTCCCCCCTCTCCTCCCCTCTCTCAGGGATCACAGAGTGAACAGTTGAAGCCACACACAGTTGGTTTTTACATTCTTAGAAACAAAATAAACTGACAGCTTCTTGAAAGTGAGTACACATAGCTTAGATTCCCACTCTTGAAGGGAGCCAAGGTCTGACCACACGCTCTCACCATCCTCCACTAACAAACAGCCTGGAATATGATTTCCAGCTGGAGGTTGTGAGTTACAAAGATCACACCTGGTGTCATCTGCCTCCTCTCTCAGCCTATGCAGGACTTCCATGAACAGGCTCATGCAAATGTACACATGAGCATACTTATGCATGAATGCACACAGGCAAAACACACACACACACCTTTGATGGCCTGGCATAAAAGGTGGCAAGAATTAGAGTAAATGCACTGCCACACACTTAGCTCTAAATCAAAGTTTAAAGCCAATTCCACACCTATACAAACGGATTCATTCTACATCTTCCTCTACTTTGCATTCACCAAGGGCTATTGCCAAATTTAATATAGTAAAGATCCCAATCCATAATTTAAATGCATCACAACAAAAAGACAAGTTTTTCTGATGTGTTAAAGAGGCATGGTCCAACCAAATGCCTATTTGCAAAAACTTAAAAAGCAATTGAACTGGCACATGGAGATCAATGAAGCCAAATGTTCAAAATTGGAAAATGACTAATTGAAAAATTATTGATTGCTCTAATCAATGACTTTCTCTTGATTACCTAGCACTTTCCCAGGTCATGGCTGAACTCTGGACTTTTCAAATATAGAGACATGAATTGTCCCATGTTCTCCTAGTACGATGGTGGAAACATGCCCGCATCTGTCAATCTAACCATGTGGTAAAATTTCCAAAATTGGCTTAAAGGTAAAATAATTTATTTTTATTGAAAATGGGGCTGCTGAAGGATAGAAATGAGTATCGTTCACCTCTAAAAGATGAATCTTGATAAATAGCACCTTATAGTAATCAAAATCTTTTTCCCACACATTTTCAAAGAAACCACAGTGATGACACATTAGTCTGAGATGTACACTATATTCACTGTTAGGCAACATCTATTGTAATGTGTTCAGAATGGGATTGAAAAAGAAATGTAAACTCAGTGGAATGAAAAAGACAGAGTTGCCTTTAATTGAAAAAGACAAACTAAGTGAATAATGAGTATATAAAAACTAGCCTATGCCATTTTTATCACCCATATATGACACTTAATCTTAAATTTATGAGCAACAACCGAACTGTGCTTCAAATCACCAGGGGCCTTTTCTGCCATGCTGTTTCCATCTTCTCTCTAGTAAGACTTTAATGCTGATTGTACAAAGATAAAACCATTTGGAGCAGTTTCATATTCTGCCTGTTCTTTAGTATATGTCAATTCCTTCTTGAAAAGAAAACTAATGTTAATTAAGCTGGGTAACCATAAAAACTGTATCTTATCAAGAGACTTATTTAGTAAACTGAAGTGAACATATTTTCAGTGGAAAGTCATGTGGAAGACAAACCAAAGATTCCTCTCAAGGAAACGTAGGATATTATATTAAGATAAGCAAAAAAAAATTTTTTTCCTAGCCTTACATCTTAATGTATCTGTTATTTGATCTATGCAAGAAACTATAACGTTCTGGTTCTTTATTTTTTAACACATTCTACTATTTCTAAAAGAGAAAATCTTCCAAGCACCTCATAGACTGATTCATTTTGAGCCAGTGCTCCCACACATAATTGATGCTGACTAGTTATTACACCCAAAAAAGGGCAGGCTTGTTGTTGCTTTGTTGAAAATTCCAGGTGCCAAATAAGTAGGTGAGTACGTGTGACTCAGTAGGTGGCAGTCTTCCCTTTACAGACTCAGGCATTGCCCCCAGAAGGAAGTTATGGGACACTAGATATAGCATAAATTATTTTCATAGAGAAAATACAGCCAAAGCGCTGATCAAATTACAAATAAAACGTTGGAAAGGTGAAAAATCATCCCATACTCCTGTCAGCTTCCAGAAGTCTGTCTCAATTTCAGCTGAATAGCATTCTTTATCTAGTGCCCTGACAGGAATTACTGATTAGAGCATGTGGTTTCTTAAAAGTGCTCTGGAAATCCCCAATAAAGGAAAATGCAATATTTCTAATCAAGACTACCATGTGAACAGAATCTCAAGGTCACATTGCAGAAACCATATGTCTTTTTTGTTTACTGTTGGTTAGACTACTGTGATTTTGATTTTCCAGAGCACTGACACCCACTATTTTTTTTCTTTCACGGTGTTTTCTTTTTTTCATTAAAAAAATTGTCTTGCAGTTTTCCTTTTCAAATATCCTGTCAAAATGAAGAAAATTGAAGAATATCAAACCTCTCATTCCAGTATTCACAGGGTGATTAAACAAATAAAGTGGAGGACAAGTGATTCAAGGTCTCACTTTCTTGCCTCCCTGCATAAAAAATATACAAAAATCAAGATTATTCTTGTTACTAGTCCTGGTCAAAATATTTGAATGTAAAATATTAAATGGACAAGATTTGGCATTACCTTGGATTCTAATTATTCAAGCTCAACCTATTCATATTCTGTTAACCACCTTCTCCCAGAAAAGTTGCCTGCACTGTATACAGCAGCTAAAATTCCGCTTTGAACAACAAAAGAATTTTATACTATTATAAAAAGTTTAAACTTTCAAAATATATACAATCAATTCCATGGAAATAGAAATACTAAACCAGCTACTTTTCTAAATGTCACTAAATAATAAGAAAATAGCGGCTTTTCTAAATGTCATTAAATCTGAGTTGAATGTATCTGCTATCGTTTCTGCAACTCATTAGAAATTCTTATTAAAGAGATAAAAAATGAATACTAAAACTATAATAATAGGGGCCGGGCGGTGGCGCTGGAGGTTAGGTACCTGCCTTTCCTGCCCTAGCCTAGGACGGACCACGGTTCGATCCCCCGGTTCCCATATGGTCCCCCAGGCCAGGAGCGACTTCTGAGCGCATAGCCAGGAGTAACCCCTGAGCGCTGCTGGGTGTGGCCCAAAAACCAAAAAAAAAAAAAAAAAAACTATAATAATAAAAAAGAAAATACTAAATTGATAAGAATACAATACATTTGAGTAGCTAGTGGTTGAAATATCAATTATTTAACAATATGATATATCAATTATTTGGGTAATAAGTCATGACCATAACGAGAAAAGTCCAAGCAACATCATTTTGATAGGCAATATCTTAAGGCTTTATTTTGTTTCTGGAAACAAAGAATTTTTACATGCCCAATAAATTTAGTTCCTTATCTTCTTTTCCCTGGAGTCTAGCACAATGCCAAGCATTCTGAAAGCACTCTTCTGTTAGCTCTACCAACACTATCTCCTTCATAGTTTCAAAGAAAAGAGTTGATAGTAAAGCTACCTTTGTATAGTTCAACCCAATACCAACTCTTTGCCTCAAATTGCTTTAATCATTTTCAATCTAATCATGTCTTAGCTTAGATAGATACTTAACAATGAATTATGCAAACCATCATGCACATGCTCATCAAAAAAAAATTCTGAATGAAAATGTGGGAGGAGAAAACTGCTAGACCAATCCTTGAAGTCTTTACAACCTCAAAATTACTTTAATTGGAGTCAAATGTAAAATGCTTGTCCATCTTCAAAGTTCTAAAAGCTGGAAAAAATTGGATTTCTTCTTAAACTAAAACATATATATTAACGTATCAGAAATTTAAGAATAAGCCGTGTGTAATCTCTAAATGTTTAATGTTTTAGTGCTTTAATCAAAATGTGTGACTTTTAAAATGCTCATTTCTGACATGGTAACGCATTAAGGAGCTAGATATTGCTAACTACTAACACATAAATATGAAGTGAATGGTACTGTATAATTTCAGTATCATGTAATATCGACTTTTCATTTAAATTACACAAATGGGGACAACCGAAATACTAGCAAAACGTGGGGCTCTGAGAAGCAGGGGTCCTCAAACCTTTGAAACTCACTATTTGCAAATGTATGATTATATATTCAAATAACAACTACAAGAACTGTCAAGTTTAAGAACATGTACTCAAAGGTAGTTCACTTATTCCTTACATTCAAAGTTTTAAACCCAGAATAACCTGAAAATGATGAATTTTCTGGATGTGTGAAGGATAATGACAAACGCTTCTCTAATCTGGAATTAAAATAATTTTCTAAGCAAGCAATTCCGACCTTGTAACAACTGTTACTATTGTAAAACACAATCAGCACTCCTGTGAAATTGTCACATAATAGAATAAAACCTGTTTTAAATTACTCCTTACAGTTTTCCAATATTTCCCTGAGTGGTAACTATTAATGACAAGTACATACAATCTACCACTAATGCACAAGGATATACTATCCTAAATACACATCACCTTGGAATGTTTGCACAAGCCTAAGTCTGCATTCACAAACTGCTGATTTTAATTTCTTTATCATATTCATAATGAACACCCCCAAACAGTGTAAAACTGTCTGGAGATTTGGTTTCAAACATCTATACTCAATAACTTACTGGATTAAATGCCACATTTTAGATATTGCTTAAGAGGCAACAAAACAAGCACCTGTAACACAAACACTGAAAAGAACAAACTCTGATCCAATTTTCATGATCAATATTTAAAAATAAAACCGTGAGATGACTAAAATAAACCCTATAAATTCAGTTTCCAAAAATCTGGTGACAATGCGACTGATGCATTCCAGTCCAGTCCATCTGAACAGTAGTAACATTCGTGAAGAACAACGCGACTGATGCATTCCAGACCATCTCGACCATAAAAATTGTGCTAAAAATGATACAGTTTCAACTTGAAGGAGAAACAAAAAACTTCTCCTGAGCTAAAAATATTGTTTCAATGCAGTGTATTCATAACAGTCTTGAGCCATATCTGTAAACTCCTAAGTTTCTATACATGGTCAACAGAAAAGGGGAAGATGAATGTGCAAAAGACAAGTACTTTCATGGTGTGAAACGGGAAGCTCAACTTTCACACATCCTTCCTTTTTTTAGCCTCAATGTGTTACTCGAGCTGAAGACAAGTGTTCTCTCTGAGAATCAAGCTTTTTTTTCTTCTAAGTCTAGACAGTGAAGTTTCAAGGAGAATGACAGGTTTGAAGGTTCTCGCACGGCCCCTACCAACTAACACCTGTGGCTCAGCATTCTCCACTGGGAACCACCATCTCTCCCTACCCGCCTCTGAAACGCACACGCCCCTGTGCAACATACATACATGCACACGTATGCACACACACATGAACGCTCACGAGCATCCTCCTCTTCCCCTGGGCACACACTCTAGACTCCAAGAGCATCAAGATGCGCTTCCCCACCGTGCCCACTCCCTGCCTCCAGCCCCACTCCCGGGCTTCTCCACTCCGACTCCGGCCCCGCCCCCGTGGTTCCGAGCACCTGGGGTGGGAGCGCGGGGAGCGAACGCAGACACCGAGCACTTGTGTCCCCACCGGCTCGCCGTCCCTCGGCCCCTACCCCGCCCCCTTCCCGCTCTTTACCTGCCAACAGGTTCCTAACCTCCTCGGGGAGGGCGTTAAAAGTGGAGGTGCTGCGGGGGGTGGGCATGTTAAGAGACTGCGGGCTCAGACCCTAGGCTGACAGGTGGAGGGGACCGACGGGCCGAAGAGCGGCTAGACTCGGGATGCAGCGGTCCCAGTGAGGACAACGAGGCTACGAGTCTGGACGCAGCCGGACCCGGGCTCCCAACAAGGAAGTCAGTGAAGCCCCAGCGAGCCGCAGCTGGACTCTAGGCCACGCCCCTTTCTGCCGGGCGGGGCGGGGCTGTGGGCGGGGCAAGAGGCCTGAGGGGCCCGACTGCGCATGCGTTTCCCTGGATATTCGTTTTCCTTTTTCCCGAACCTCCCAGAAGAGAACC
>PVKC010009150.1:0-13635 GCA_004027635.1 Crocidura indochinensis
GGTGGGAATGTTGCACTGGTGAAGGGGTGTTCTTTACATGACCGAAACCTAATCACAATCATATATGTAATCAAAATGTTTAAAAAAAATAAAGTGAAAAAAAAAAAGAGTACAGGTGGGGGTGGGGTGGGGAGGAGGGAGACTTGGGACATTAGTGATGGGATTGCTGCACTGGTAAGGGGTTGTTCTTTACATGACTGAAACCCAACTAAAATCCTATTTGTGATCAAGGTGTTTAAAAAAAGGTATTAAAAAATAAAAAAATATAAAACTACCTTTGAACAATAAAAAAGAAAAAGAAAAAGTGGGGTACTTATCTAACAGATAGCTGACCTAGATTGGATTCTCTGCATCCTATATGGTCTCCAGTGAACTTCCGAGAGTAATTCCTGAGCACAGAGCAAGGAAGGACTCCTAAGCATCATCAGGTATTGCCCCCAAACCAAATTTAGTTATATGAGTAAATATATAAAGACTGAATAACAGTTCGTATCTGTTCTTACTTTCAAGTATATGTATCAGAGTTTCTTTATCCAGCCATTTGTTCATGGCCCATGTTGTTTTCAGAGCTTGGCTTTTCTGAATAGGTCTGACTCATCACAGGGGTGGGGAAAGGGCAGGTTAGAAATGATGGGGCATGACTGGGGCAGTGGTGGAGAGAGGTGCCATGCTGATCTATGTCATGCATAAAATCCTGTCATAAACAGAATTTTAGGGGTAAACCATGGCACCTAAAAGGAAGTGAAAAAAATCCCAGAATATGTTCTATTCAAAACTAATACTTCCTTTTAGGAACCAATACAACCTTGTAACTAACCTATTTCTATTTAGGGGATTTTCTTTCTTCCAAGTTACCTAAATTAAAAATTAAAAAATTTTAAGCATCCATTGGAAAAATGCATTATCTTACTTCCACCCTATAAAATACTCTACTCTTAATTTTCTCTGCATGTTATTTTTCAGTCCATTGTATTTTGGGATGTTAAACTCTAATATTTTCTGTCTGTATTGCAAGAATATTCTTTTATTTGGTTTACCCAAGATACCATCTTTTAACTTATTCTCTCAAAAGCAACATCATCTTCATTACATCATATAAATGACCATCCTAGATTACTACTTTCATCATGTCATTCCATTAATGCTATCTTGGAACACAAACAATTCTCAATTTGGTTCCCAATGTCTTTCAGTTGACTCTCTGTTTCCAGTTCTGTCTCCCCTACTGGCCTCCTCTCAGCCCTATAATCCCTTTGTACCAAGTCTACTCATGGCATCTTGAGGTCCATGGCCTTGTTTCCACATCTGTCTTTACCTGCCAGAAGGCTATTTCTATATCTCCTAAAAGTTTCACCTATCCATATTCTCTTCTAAGATTCTCCAAGCTTGCCAACCCTGACTTAATGTCTCATAGGATCAATCCATCTGAAAACAATTTCTCTTCCTCAGTACTTTCCCAGTGCATAGCTTATGTCACTCACAAAGCACTTATTATATGGTATTATTTATTGTCTTGAAGTGTGAGGTTTTGGACTCATATGTTGTCTCATACTTTCACTGTATTAATGCACTTCTCAAGGTCAGGGTTAAGATTTCATAACTTTGTTATCCTACCAGATTTTGCATGGACTCTTATATAAAGCTGAGACATGACAAATACAAAAGGTGAATAAATTCAGAGTGAAACCACATACTTTCCTAAATATAAGGTATATCAATATAAACTTTAGTGATTTTAGTGACTTTAGTGATTTTCTTTTGGTCAAGTATAAATCAAAGTGAAATTTGCCACTTTGCAAGACTCAGATTTCCATTCTTCTCACTGATTTAAGCCAGAAGCTAATGCAGAGTTTGGCTTAATTCCCACAGGAGAAAAAAATAAAAGAGTTTCATTTAAATATTTTCTCTAGTCAGCACTTTATATTCATAAATGAAAGTCTTAAGAGTGTAAAAATGTCTCTTTTTTTAAACAAAAAAAGAGATTGCTGCAAAAATATCAATTTTATTTATAAAAACAAAACTAAATAAAAGTAGAAAAATTAAAATCGTAATCTTGGCAAAAGAACTCTTCCAGTAGGGACAATAGAGATGAGGTGAAGTATTTGTGTTGCCAAGAACCAACCCCACTTTAATTCCTCTAAGTACATAAGGTTTCTGAGAAACACCAGGAAAAATGTGTCTGTGAGCAGAGTCAGGAGTAAGGGCTGAAGACACCCAATTACAGAACAACTAAGAGATCATCCACTATCAAAGTTTTATTTATTTATTTATTTATTTATTTATTTATTTATTTATTTATATATTTATTTAGTTTTCTGGCCATGCTCTGTAGCATTCACAGGTAACTCTGCTCTGCACTAAGAAATTACTCCTGGCAGGCTTGAAGGACCTCAGGAGATGCTGGAGATCAAACAAGGGTTAGCTGTGTGTAAGGTAAATACCTTCCCCACTGTGCTCTTGCTCTGGTTGGTTCCCATCAAAACTTTTTGTTTAATCTTATTGGAAGAGATATGCTCACATTTGGTGGTTCTCGGAAGCTACTACTAGCTCTGTACTTGGGATAATCTCCAAGATTGTTTGGAGAAAAATGGAGTGTTGTGGCCCAACTAGGCCTTAACCCTGTATTATCTCTTCAGCTTCATTAGAAATATAATTTGGTTCAGATAAATAGCACAGAGATTAAAGCACTTTCCTTGCATGTGATTGACCTCACTATTTAATCTTTGGCACCCAAGAATGACAAGGAATGATCCATGAGTACTGAACCAGGACTAAGCCCTAATCACTGCTTGGTGTGGCCCCCAAATCAAATATGTGTGTATTGTATATACACACATTTTAATACAAAATTAGGTTTCATTTTAAAATCAAAACCTCCTCCATAAAATAAAAAATAAAGTAACACCATCATTATACTCTTTGCTATAAATGTATATTTCAGCAGAGATTTCAACAATGTATTAATCCCTAGGAAGAAACAATATCAGAATTTAAAAAGGAAAATCATATTGTGACCTTTTAGATTTATTATAGTGTTTCATCCAGCACTTGATACTTGAAATTCTTTGTATATAAAATAAGCTAATGTTCAGTGAATGATTTTAAAGTAAATAGTATTAAAAATGGTTTTTCGCAGAATAGAATAAATTCCCAAATAGCCCAAATAATATATACTTCAGAGGTAGAATAGGTATTTTGTTAAGAGACAAAAACAACCCAGAAATAATCAGTATTTTCAGTATACTAAGTACAGCAGTGTTACGAGTGCATGTTTTTGCTTTGTATAGTAACAAGAGAACTAAAATAGCTAATCAACCAAACCCCAACATACAGCTATAATTATTGTAGTTTAACATCTAAACAGAAGAAAATACTCTGTAAAAGTATGACTGCCATTTAGAAAGAAAAATAAGTCAATAAAATTATTCTACTGGACTTACCTTCATAAAGTAGGTAATGCAATTTGTATTAAATTAAAAACAAATAAACATCAAAGAAAATTTTCATGAATGGAATAGATCATTATGAGGAAGAAATATATAGAAATGCTTTAAGATCAATTACTAGTAAGTCAAAACACAAGTTATCGCTTAATATTTCTCCATTTGAGAATAAAATTTATAATATAACCAAGGTTTGTATTTTATCAGTAGCTTTTTATGCAATGAACAGAAAACCAAAAGCAATTTGTTAAACAAATAAAAAGAAGGTCACAACTGCTGACTTATCAATACAAATGCCAAACATTTACCATTAAATATGAAATTTATTCTTTATCCAAGTCCCTGAAAAAAAAGAGGTGAAAAGGTGTGGAAATATTTTTTTTTTTTTTGCATAGGCACAGTAAATGGACAAATCACAGAAAGAAAATTTCCTTGGCCTAAGAGATAGAGTGTGTCTCCACCCATGAAGTATACTGACTACAGGCTCCAGGCATGTTGGTTTTTCAATCCAAGGTCTTTCTTTACTGTTCTGGAAGAAATTCTGTTCAGTTGTGGTTGTCAAAGTCTTCTGTAATTAGAGATCTTGGATGTTTTCACAGGTCTTGGGACAGATTTCTTGGACAGAAATCTTCTGATTTCATCTCATTAGGTAGGGCAACCTGCCCTTAGATCGAGTTGTTGTTTCCTCAACATCAGGGTATCATATAAACCTACCCTGGAGCAAGTTGGTGCCAGTTATATTAAGGCTTCCCCTGGGGAAGAGTTTGATTCCTGGTGCTGGTGCAGGAAACTATGACAGTTCAAATTTTGGGAATCGGGGTTTGGTGTGAACTGTTGATGTATGATTGAGACCTAAGTCAAGTCCCCACGACTAATGAACAGAACACATACTTTAATGATTCTATTCTACTTCTTTTCCTCATTTTAAAATTTAAGCTTTTAACAGGAAGAAGCCAACCTAACTTACTTTTATTAATTTGTTTATATATATTTACATTATACCTGGCACTTGAAAATGAATCTTTTTTCAATAAATAATGAAAATTACTATGATTTTTGTTTCCCAAACTCTGATTTACATTTACTTTCTAAGGTATATATATATATATATATATATACCTTAGAAAAAAGAAAGTTTGATGAAGAAAACAGATATATATATATATATATATATATATATATATATATATATATATATATATCTGTTTTCTTCACCAAACTTTCTTTTTTTTCCATATCAAACCATGATATGACTCCCTAACTGGTGATGATACTGGTTGAGATCTAAGTTTAAGAAAAATAGCCCACATTATGTGAGTGTTATCTATGGGTTATTGTGAGCAATCAATAAAGTCATAAATATAAAATACTTAGTACCAGAATTGACCCATAGCAAATAGATAATAAATTTTATCTGGTATTCTTCTTCCACTGTCATTATGGAACAATTTTTTCTTATGATGTCTATCAAATATTAAAGGTAATTCATAAAAAATAGAAACAATGAACATTCAAATCCAGAGTTAAATTACCAAGTGGTTAAATCTTCTTTACCTTTTATTTTTACCTTGTCTGCATGGTGTTCTCATAACCAGGAATTCCTCACAGAAATGCTCCACCTGACTGAATTAAACCTTGTATAGGAATCACAATGGTTTCAATGAGTGGATTATATTGAGTTATGCTGTGATTTCTTAGGCAAGGAATCACTTTATCCTCTTGTGAAACAGGCATTCTGGCAATGGCTGTCAATGGATGGCAGGAGATGGAGCCCATTATGTGTAGTGTTGTCACAGGTGTACTTTCATTACTATTTCAGAAATACATTTCTCAATAGATAGTGCAGATCTCAAGAGCAGGGAGAGGGTTAAGTGCTGGAAAGTCATGCAGAGCAGAATGCAGCTGAGCAGCAAAGTAGAGCCTGGAAATCAGTGCTCTGCTATGAATAATAAAGTGCTTTAAAGACTGAAACAAACTCAGGTCTTACTTCCTCATAAACTATTAACCTATTTCAATAGTGATAAACTGATTTATGCCCATCAGACTTTATGGAAGTGCTCTTGTGTAGGGCAAATTTCAGATACAAAGACATTTGATGAAGTTGAGGAGCAGAAATACTAAAGAACTATATACTGGTCACAAATGAGGAACATGGCTTGAGGTTTGACTAGATAGGAGAACCAAACAATAGTCAAAATATTAGGAAGTCCTTTGGGACTTGTTGTCATAGCAAAGGAGTTTGCAAGAACTAATTTTAAAAGTCAACCTAATGTAAAGTAGTAACGCGAATGCCTGTATTAAAATGAGAAAAACATTTATAGTATGGTACACAGAATAGAAAATCATTAATACAGATCTCTGTAAAAAGAAGCAAGCCTGAGACTAGCAGAGTTAATGATCAGAGAGGCAGAAACAGTGTTTTGGAGCTTCTTTGCATAAAACAATCATGTAACCATTGTGTAATGCATTTCATTAGGAAAATACTTACATTAGGTCTCAGCCTGGCTGCCAGATCATAATACTTCTCAGCTGCTTCATTGAGGCTTGCCTGTCTATTGAGGAAAAATAAACAAAAAAGCTGTATCATTGGAATGTAGATCTGAAAACAGAATCATGAAATCACAAAATAGCCTTAAGTCTCTAAAATGACAACCACACTAATCAAATAGTAAGTTGCCTAACCAGAGAAAGACTAGTGAAATGTACCTATCAGTCTTTAAGATATTATACATATCATCATTAATATCTTACCCAATTGTATTTATGTGTTTTTATTATTCTAAAGTTACAGATCTACAATTAGAAATGTAATTTTCTTAAGAAAGAACAGATAAGATGCTAAAACTCCTAAATTTTCCAGCTGAAACAAAACATTACAAGATTAACTTTTAAAATAAAATTTTAAAATAATTAGTTGCTTTTATTTCATGCTACTAAGCCATATATATGTGCATATGTATATACATATTATATATATTGGTTTTGGGTCACACCCAGCAGAGCTCAGGGCTTACTCCTGGTTCTACGCTCAGAAATTGCTCCTGGCAGGCTCGGGGGACCATATGGGATGCCAGGATTCAAACCACCATCCTTCTGCATGCAAGGCAAATGCCCTACCTCTATGATATATCTCCAGCCCCTATTTTTCATTTTTTTTAAAAGGAAAACATCTCTTTTTAAATGAGGGCCAAATATGACAGCTGAAAATTGAGCACAATGAAACTAAATGCAAAATCAATACCAACATAGTAAGGTTTTTTCACTCCCTTTTAAGTGAATAAAAAAAATGAAAAGGGGTTATGCACTAAAAAGAAAATTATAATTTTTATAATTTGGAGATAACTGCTTCAAGTGAAAAGGTAAACTTCCCGATAAGGCAGTTGCTCTTCTTCCCTTCCTATCAAGTGCACTAAGCTGCAGACTCTAGGGCCCTACCTTAGCCACCACCTTGGGGGTGGGGGGGTATTGTGCTTATAAAAATACATAACTGTTATATTTTCCTGTTGATGTCTTTTGACCATCATGGGAAGTGGGGGTTATCTCAGTCAAGAACCTGTAAGCATGGAGGAATCCTTATTTGTCCTCTAAAACACTGTCTAAAAAGTCACTCTTGGGTGCATTAGCTTTCAACTGGGGTGTTGAGTTTTCCACTACAGGTAGCTGCATATTTTTCTTTTAAAAATATGTTTTACTTAAAGCATTGTGATTTACAAAGTTATTCATAGTTGTATATTAAACATATAATTTTGCAGCAATAATACCACCACCAGTGTCAACTTGCCTTCACCAATGATCCTAAAGTCCATACTCTACAACCCCCAATCACTACCCCAGCCTGCCAGCATAACAGGCAATATTTTTTTTATTTGGTTGTCAACGTCTGGGTCTCAGGATTTCAGTTTTGTTGACTCTGGATTCAATATTTAGTTCTGACCTTTCTTACCAATGTGTCTAAGTCCGCTTGGCCCCTGTCCCCTTTTTTATCTTGTCTTTCTCTTCCTCCACTCGCTTTTCTTCTCACAATACTCTGGGGCCAGGAGTATTCTGGACAACACCCATTAAAACCACTGCATTCCTTCACCTGCATCTATGCTAGAGATCAGTCTTGTTCTATCATCCTAACTATGGCCACACAGCACAATCTCGGCCAACTACACTAGATGTTCTTACTTAGGAGTTTCATTCTAGAGTTAAACAGAAATCAGAAAAAGATGGCTGGGATTTCATTAACCCTGGTGCATGACACAGGGCACAGGGCCTTTTTCTTGTCACACATTTGTGAAAATTGAGATTGGAGAGGCTAAGAAGATAGCTCAAATGGACACACATTTAGAATCTGAGAAATCTTGAGTTCTGTTCTCTGTACTGCATGCCTCACCATGACCCAACACTTTCTTGGAACCATGAGCACTTCAGGCTCACCTAGCTGGGTGTGGGCACTATTAGAAACAAACAAGGACTATGAAGGGGTGCTCTTATTTTTAACTAACCCCTAGGGTTGTGCATTATCTTACCATGTAAAGGTATTCATTCTTGCTCACAATGAATTATCATCTTAAAAGAGTTCCCACAGGGGCCCGGGAGATAGCATGAAGGTAAGGCGTTTGCCTTTCATGCAAAAGGTCATCGGTTCGAATCCCGGTGCCCCATATGGTCCCCAGTGCCTGCTAGGAGCAATTTCTGAGCATGGAGCCAGGAGTAACCCCTGAGCACTGCTGGGCGTGACCCAAAAACCACAAAAAAAAAAAAAAAAAAAAGGAGTTCCCACAGTCTTTAAATAGTTGATGACCTCCAACTGAGACAGTCAAGATTTGCTAATAGAAAGTTTAAGCCTTTTTTGTTGTTGTTGTTTTTGGGCCACACTTGTTGGCAGTAAGGGGTTACTCCTTACTCTTTGCTGAGAAATCATTCTGGGCAGGTTCAGGAAACCAGATGGGATGCTGGGAATCTAACCCGGGCCAATCGAAGGTCAGCTGTGTGCAAGACAAACACCCTACCGCTGTGTTATCTCTCAGTCCCCTCTAAAGGAAATTATATAAAGTGAATGAAATTCATGCACTTAAGTTCAGACAGATGAGTGCACCAGAAATCAAAAGATAGCATCCTCAGGAATCTCAATCAATTTCAAAACAGTGTAGCTATTGAACAGACCATGTTGCTGAGGAAAACCTAAAGATGGTGGACAATCAGAGCGGGAAGTGCCTTGCAAGGTGAAATAAAATGCTAACACCATAACTGAGGAATACAGCAGAATGATCCAGACAGATGTCAGATTCATCTTCAGATTATGCATATGCCATAGTTATGATCTGAACAACAGTAGTGACATAAGGTGCTGCAATTAAAAATCAAGTCATTTTTTTCTAAAATTGACATGAGGAAAATTTGAGAGTTGAATAGGACACGGGGTCAGGTATAAAAAGAACCCAATACAATTTCATATTCTCATCCAAAAACCACATACACATTTTTAAAAAGAAGACTGACTCATCAGATCTACAAATTGAATTTGCATTTTGGTCAAGCAAATCAAAAATATAAAAATGTACCCACTTCAGCCATATAAATTATGGAATAACTGAAGATAATATCTCCCCGGACAGCAGGACACATTTTTCTAATTTTTCAAGGGAAAATAATTAGAAACACTGTTACTGACCAAAGACCCTACTGGATTCATGACATGTTACAATGTGCCACTGCAATTTATATTCTCATAAATGCTAAACTTCTATTTCAATGTCAAAGAAAGTTCATTTGCCTGGTATGAAATAGTAAAAATCCCCTCACTAGAGGATTTACTGACAGTTCAGTCCACCAAATTATAGAATCACTTTTGTTCAGACCCATTAAGAAATTTGATCCAAAATGCATTAGGTCATGTACTGGGAGGGTTTTCTCCAGAGTCAAATAAAATGCATGGAGGTAGGAAATTAGGAGTAATTTGATACAACAAATAAGTGAGTTACTTTGAAGTCAAATCAATCAAAGTTAAATATTAGCACAAAGCATATGATGCTTGTTTTTTTTATAAAAATTCAGATTCAAGAGAGATATTAGGAAAAGAAAAATGGAGAACAATTTTCACCATCCTTTAAATACTTTAAATTTTATTCTTTATTGAATCACCATAAAGTATAAAATTATCCATGATGAAATATCAGGTATATAAGGTCCCAACACCAATCCTTTCAGTAGTATTAATTTCTCTCCACTAATATCCCCAATCTCCCATGTGCTTCCTTTTCCAGATGCCTCTGTGGGAGACACTTTCCCCTTCAGCATTTTCCTAGTACTAACATCCCTAACTTACCCTCCTGTAACTTATTCCTACCCCTACTGGCAAACTCACAGTCCTCTTCTTCCTTTCTATTGTCTATGGGCACATTTTATTCCCCACAGACTTTATATTCCACATATGAGAGGAACCATTCTGTGTCTGTCCCTTCACATTTTCTTTAAACTAAAAAAAAAAAAATCCCCTTGTCCAAAACTGGTTGCTAATGATTACTATCCTTATAGTTGTTAGTGATTCACTGTCAAGTAGAATGTAGTTTAGAAAACTCTTATTTCTTAAACTACATTTCATAATATTCTAATAAAATAGCAGGGGGAATTAAAATTTTTAACTTTTTTTTGTTTAATTTGGGTCACACTTGGCCTTGCTCAGGGGTTACTACTAGCTCTGCACTCAGAAATCACTCCCAGCAGACTCAGGGAAGTATAAGGAATTCTGGAGATCAAACCCGGGCCAGATATGTGCAATGCAAACACCCTACCTCTGTATTATTCCGGTCCAGAAATTAAATTTTTACTATAGAATTTTTAAATGGCCTTTACTGATTGCTATCAACAAGCATTTATAGCAGCCCACTGAAAACTGTAGAATGAGTAAGAAAGTTGTAACCCACTGAATATTTGTTTATATCCCTGTTTTATTCTTAAGAATAAAGAAAAAGCTCACGATATAAAGGTCACAATATCCATTTAATAGTATATATTGCATTTTATCTTATTCTCTGTAAGGGGCAGCCTGAGAACTTAAATACTAATTGCATAATTAGCTAAGTCATAAATCCAAATCTGTAACCTGTAGAAATGAGCAATATTCTGCCAGTTTACTTGAAAGTTGTCAAAAACTTTACACACAGATTTTTAAAGACCAATAATAGGGATTTAGGTTCTCAGGTATATCAAGACAGATCTATATAAAGAAGCCAAAGTTCTCATATCCCTTCCCAATTACAGAAAATTTCAAATGATCTACATTTCAGATTCAAATTAGCAAGGATTTAATCATTTTATATATTTATATTTTATATTTCTATTTCTATTTATATATATATTTACATTCATTTCAGTTACAATGATTAGCTGTTGAATCACTACATTAAACTGAGGCTTGGAAAAGTGAAATTCTTCAAATAAATATTGATGTTAAGTAGATGAGTTGGGAGTGAACAACTCTTCAGTTAAATGGGTAGGGCTCTTGTTTTGCATTTATGTAGCCACTATGGATTTAATCCCAGCATCCCATATGCTTCTTCTTCAGGCACTGCCAAGATGAGTGCTGAGTGCAGGTCCAAGAATAACTCCTGAGCACTGCTGGGTGTGTCCCCCCCCCAAGTAAACAACTTCCCAAATAATATAGCCACAGCTCACGCTACAGCTGTGGCACCTCTGAAAATTCAGAAGAATGCTATGCAATATGCTTTAATTGGTAAGTCCAAAACATACTTACAAAATATGATTTTGTGATTATGATGTTTAAAATCTACAAGTTAACTTGTGATGAGATTTGAAAATGAGAGGATATGTTTGAAATGAGTTTCTACTTCCTACCCAACTTCATCTCTCAAACTGGTAAAAATGAATTTCACCAGGCCAACTTAAGCAGGAGGATAGTTTTCTAAACAAGCAGCAAAACATACAGTTTTGTTTTGACCTCCAAGAAAGTCAGTGCTTCTCTAAGAAGGAGGCAAAAGGAGAAACTTAAGGAAAAAGACGAAACCAGGAGATGAATAAAAGCTAAAATAGTTTCACTCAATTTCTTACCCCTCACTCTCCCCTTATGAAAGGGAAACTTAATGATGTAGATGAGAATCATAAGTATCTCACATGTTCAATTAAATATTAAAAAGGCGGGGAAAAATGGTGTCACAGCCCTCAGGAGTGGAAAAAACTCCTGAGTGGAAATCATGTCAGAAAGGCCCGCTCTGAGCTGTTCACCTAAGCTGACCTCAGCGTGGAGTGTCTGAAACATAATTTCCAAGGCTGTGACATTTTTTCTCTCTGCCCCTTTAAACCTTCTGCAGTAAGAAATGACAGAACCAAAAGCCGCCAGGCCAAACTTGCACCCCCACTGGGCAGTCTCTCTACCTGGCACCATAGAAGTTCCCTTTTTTCCTCCAAGCTAAATATGCATAGTTTTCATGTTTTACCCAAAACACAAAAACATCTTCCTCTCTACCTGATAATTGCAAAATTACTCATAAATATTTCTCACTTCCCTATAGCTAGCTCCTTATCACTACCAGAGTTTTCACTTTCTTTGTCCTCATACAAAATTACTAGATGAACCCCCAAATCAGAAAATTCCTTCCCTTCTCTGGACCTCTTTAGATGCAAATTTCAGCTAGCATCTTTTGTCCTGGTTTTTTCTCTGCCACTCCATATGCTAATTCCAGCTTCAATCGAGGAGTCAACCCCCCTTTCTTTCTGGCTTGTCTTACATTCCAAAGTTTACTTTAAAAAGGTTCCCTGAATTTAATAAAGTGCCCTCGCTTCTTTTCATTTGTGTGGACCCCATGCAAACGCGTGGTCTCTCATTTTTACACTAATATTTTCTGTTAGCAAATATCTCTTCCGTCCCGCTTTCTCCCACGAGTTACAAAGTCTCGTGAACGTAAAATAATTTATGTTGCAGGCATTAGTAGTCTGCGACAAAATGGAAAAGGTTTTTATACATACCTATAATGATATACGGTAGCCCAACACTTTACAAAGCCAGGAATAAGATGGCAAATAAGGGAACTCATGAAACTCTAAAGTCATAGTTGGTAAAAAGGAGATGGCAGTCAGCTAATATGTGCACAGATTCATTTTTATGCCAACTGTATACTTAACACTTGGAGACTTAAAGAGAATCATTATATATTCCTAATTCCAGTCCATATTTACATGCCCTCTATTTTTCTCAATGCCCTTGGCTTCTCAGAGTCAGAAACTATATAATGGGGAAAGACCCCAGATGGTATTCATAAACTACTTTACAAAGAAAACAAGCCACAACTTTTTAAGAAAGCACTGAATTGAGTCAAATATATTTTAAAAATTTTCATATTTAGTTTATCTGTCATGGATTAAAGTAGAGTCTATGAAAACAAAGAGTTTCTCTTTGTTTAAAGAAAACAAAGTTACAGTCATTTGCATACTCCAAAATTTCAACTGGGAGGGCTCTACTATAGCAGATAATTGTTTTGAAAAGGGACTTCAACAACTAGTTACACCAGACCCCATTGCTGTAGCTCATGAAACTTAAAGGTCAGGTTGTATCTAACTCTTTTGGCCCTTATAAGGGACTTATACTACCTTGGTGGATGTCATGCCCTTATAAGGAACTTGTATGTCTCAGCACATGTTATGACCTTATAAGGAAATCATCCCTACCCCCCTCCCCTTCTTATGGTATATAAGGATAAACAAAGAAAGCCACGTGGTCCTTTGCCTCTGTTCGGTTCTGGATGGGCACTGGAACCTGGTTGGCCAGAATAAAGAACCTACTTGAGCTTTTGCCCGAGTGGCTGTCTCTTCATTTCTCTGCATCGGAGCAGCATCTGGACTGCCGAGCCTTACAGTTTACCATGAAAACTGCTGACTTGGGTTCAAGCCCAGCACCCATAAAATTCTCCAAGCACCACCAGGAGTGGTTACTAACGTGAAGGAAAGGAAATTTTCCTAAAAGTTTTCTTTCCCTTTAAAAGCAGTCACAAGTCAGTAACAACAGGGGGCCTGATAAGGCCATTCCCTCAATTCTCACATAGGGTCTGTTTTTCTTTATGATTAAAGAAAAACTACCCACCCTCCCATTCTTTAGGGTAGAAATGCAACCCTAGGTGCGATGTTTACCCTGCATAAAGAACCATGTGGTTGTTTCTTTGCTGTAACAAATGTTCTCCTAAGTTAGGAGGCC
>PVKC010009150.1:13735-27315 GCA_004027635.1 Crocidura indochinensis
GAGCGAATAACCAAGAGAAACCCCTGAGCGACACTGGGTGTGGCCCAAAAACCAAAAAAAAAAAAAAAAAAAAAAAAAAAAAAAAAAAAAAAAAAAAAAAAAAAAAGAAAAAAGGTGTAAGTGTTGTGCTTCCTTGTCTTTGCTCTGGGGTTCTTCCCTGGGCACTGACCCTGGTGCCAATCGGCATCAGAATAAACCATATTTACAAATCTTCATGGCTTCGCCATCTCCTTGAAATGCTCGAGACGCAGCTTGAGGGAGGGGGGACTGTTTCCCCAACCCCAACACTAAGTGCACTTCCTAGGAGAAAATGGCTCAAAAACCAGAATTCCATCTTTACACTTGTGATTATAAAATTCATATCTGTTTTAAAAATTAGAAATTTATTTCATATTTGTAATTCCACTCGTGTTATTTTATGACAAAAGTTTTTTTTTAATATTCTCATGAGAAGTACAAAATATATTTGGGGATCAATTATACTATAAACTTGCTAGATAATAATGCTTAAATTACCCAATGTTGTAAGATGATCTGATAAAAAAAATCACTTACAATTACCTATATTTAAACAATATGCAGTCTCTGAGAATTATAAAATTAAGTGTTGATACAATCACCAGTTCTTCCTGTTAAATAGGAAAAACTCAAAAGGCATGTAAATTATTATTTGTTCTACATGATAAATTTTGGTCTCATTTCCTTCAGGAGGTGGTCCTGGCTAGCCAGTGTGGGGTGTTGTTGGCAGATGGATTACAATTTTATTAAACGTTATTCAGTTGTGTGGTCTCTTCCTTCTACTCTGGACCTGAGCATTTGGGGGCTCCCAGGATAGAACTGACATGACTCAGTCGTCAATAAGGCTGCCTGGGTCCCATACACCAGGACACCCTCGAGGTCAGAACATGGAGCGAAATTCTCTAGGGAGAATGCCACTTCTGACTTAGGGTTGATGGATTTTAGTTTGAGTTCAGCAGAAATTGTGTGTTGTGTTGGTTTGTGTGTCTTTGTATAATTTGTCTTTGTAATATTGTTCTACTAGGGATAGGGCAGAGAACAGTGGGGACAGCTGTAAATTCCAGATTTTTCTCAATGGCCAGTAGGACGTATTTGTTTTGGAAAATATCTAGACTTTCTGAGCATCTCACCTGTTTTCTTGTCACACTTAGTTGAGGACAGAGGAAGGTGAAGTTATCTTCATATATATAGAGAGAGGGGAAGGGCAGAATAAAAAAATCATGCAAGCTATTTGCCTTGCTGCTTTTTAGGTTGCAAATTTTCTGGAGAGAAAGAAAGGAAACAAGTGGTCTTTTTAAATTTTCTACTGGAGCTTACCTGAAATGGGAAATTTTTCCAGACCCCATTCACCCCAAAGTCTATTGACTATAATACCAAATCAAACTCCTCCTGATAGGGGTGGGGGTTGAGGGGATAGGGGTGTAGGTAGAGTGATTCAGATTGGTCTTTACATATCAAAGGACAGATTTGGCTAAGGGAGAAGGCCTTTGTTTTGTTAATGGCTGCAGGCTACAGTTAAGTATTAGAGAAGCCATCTGGTAGCACAGAAGGAGCTGGACCGTGAGGCTAAGGGTGGAGGTCTCTGGCAGAGTTTTGGGAGTAAAGTTAACCTGAGTTGCCTGGTGCAAATATCTGTAAGACCTTTAAGAGAATGCGTCCAGTCTATTTAGTGGGGAAGCATCAAAGGAGGGAGTCAGTAGCACAACTGCCTTAAGGTGCCAGTGTAAGCCCCATAATCCTATATATACCTCTTCGGAGGAAAAAAAAAAAAACTGAAGGGGAAGAGGCACTCAGGACCATAATAATGAGGACAGTGGTCCAGACAACATACTCTGCCTGCCCCTGTACTGAGGGGAAGACCACTCTACAGGGAATACAAAGCATAGACATGTGCTTCTTACCCACCCCTAAAGGGGCCACCAAGATCCCCTCCCATTACCTGTACTATTGCAATGAGACTGTAGAAGCTAATATAGTTGCATAGGAAAGTAAACCCAATTGGGGACTGATTGGGGTATGGCTTTTTGTATATCAAGGAACTGACCCTCTGTGTTTACCACTGCTTCTCCAAACCCAGATGAGTTTTGCATCTTAGTCATTCTTACACTTCAGCTGTCCTATCTGGTGAGAGAGGGTGGGTGAAAACAAGTTGAACTCTCTCATAGAGCGAATGCTGATTGGAATGTTAGCTGAAGTTGTTCTCCAGAACAGGTGGAGACTAGACCTAGCCTCTGGGGGAACAATTTTTCTGTGCTACCAAATCAGAAGTCACCCAGGAGATACTGCAACAGGTGAAGGTTAATTTGCAAGAACAGGGAAGGTGACAGAAAAAAATGCCACCTGGTATGAACAGTGGTTCAGTCACACAGGTAAAACTCCCTGATTAAAATGCTTATGATAAGTCCCAGTATATGCCCAGAAGTAGAGACAAGGATGAAAAACCTCAATCAGAGTCAAAGATTTGACTCAGGTCCATAAGGAGAGGAGGGAATCTTGGAACCTGAGTTCTGAACAAGTTGGGATGCCATTTTATAAAGGCCACATGGCAGGCTTCTCAGGTTCTGAGCAGGGATAGATGGCAGTTTGCTAGGTCTCCACAGGCCTATTTCCACAGGACCTGACCCAAACTATCTGACCTTACCAGGTAGCCTATGAAGGAAGGACAAGGGAACAGTAAAAAAGCACCCCTAGATAATACTCAATCATTTTAAAGATCATCAGAAAGCTGGAACTTCCTTCCCTACACCCCTTTCTCATTACCTTGGTAGGGCTCGTCTCTAGGTGGCCCTGGAGGTCTTGCTGGCAGAGATGGATTCAAGAATTATTAAACTTAAAAAAATAATAATTTTTGAATTAAAACAATATTATAGGCATAATAAGTGCTGCTTTGCAAATAAAAGTGTTATTTTATCAGTCTTGGGAATCATGTTCAAGAAAAATATACAAACTTATCTTTAGAAGCTATTTGCCTCAATATCATAAAAAATATAGTGAAACTAAAGCTGAGCTTTCCTAGATTCCTGTCAACTACTACGCTGGCACTTTAAATTACTCAAAACAGCATTACAATTTAATTTACTTGATAAGCTATATAGTAGGACTAAAAGTAAGAATGAAATAGTTTCTCAGTGGTCCTCAAACTATGGGCCGCGGGCCACAAACTGTATTTGTTACCATTTTGCTTCTTAACTTCAAAATAAGATATATGCAGTGTGCATAGGAATTTGTTCGTAGTCTTTGTTTTTACTATAGTCCAGCCTCCAACGATTTGAGGGACAGTGAACTGGCCCCGTTTAAAAAGTTTGAGGACCCCTGCAAACTTTAGGGGGTTGGAGTGGTAGCACAGCAGTAGGAGGTTTGTCTTGTATGCAGCTGACCCAGGACAAAAGCTGTTTTTATCCCTGGCATTCCATATGATCCCCAAAGTCTGGAGTGATTTCTGAGCACAGAGATAGGAGTAACCCCTAGGTGCTGCTAGGTGCGGTCCTCCTCTCCCCACCCCCAAAAGAAACAAATGAAATAGTTTAGAAAATTTATGGAAATTTTTTTAAAACATTCAAATCATACTAGTAAAGCAAGAAAGCAGTAAAGATTCTCACAATGAAATAAATATTTCAGTATTATCCAGTTTTCCCAAATGAAAATGTCTCTATTAATACATTAAATATTTCCTGAGGCCAGATAGGTTGTCCAACAGGTTGCATACTTGTCTTGCATATGACTAGCCAACTGTGTTTTGGGGCATCCCTTATTGACCCCTGATCACCATTGGAAGTGATTCCTGGGTCCCCCAATCAGAATAAGCTCAGAACACTGCCAGATGTGACTCAAACCAAACTCAAACAAAATGGGCTTTGTCAGTAAGCTCTTTTTATTTATTTTTTTTGCCTTAATTGAAAGGTAACTTTGAAATACAGATGGAAGAAACCACTGATACTGATTTACAAGACTCAATATAGTTTAAAATTTCCTGATGGCTCCATCAGAGTTCCATTAGATGCTGATTTTAAACCTTTTAGAATCTGCTAAAGAGAGAATTACAAATATATCTAGGAAAAGTAACTAATGAAATTTCCTGTGTGAATTTAAAAAGAAGATATATGCATTGACCAACCACAATATTAAGAGAAAGCATGACTTAGGTTCAAGATCTAAGACTTTGCCAAAGTTAGAAGAGATAAAAAGAAAATAGTGAGAATTGACTTGCAGTGATGATCCAAGAACCAAGAGCAGTAGTATCATCCAGGATTTGTTTGAAGTGTAAAATCTCAGAGACTATCCAAACCTACTAAAGTAAAATATTCACTATAATAAGATCGCCAGTGATTCATGTGGACATCAATGGACATTAATGTTGTGAGATGCACACCTTCATCCTTCTCTGCCTTTCGTTTCCTTAGAAAGCTTTAAAACCCATTACAAGCAACAGAAAATAGAACCCTCCTGACCATAACTTGGCAGTGGAATATATACACTGGAATATATAATTGGAAAAAGTGACCCTTTGTACAATTTTTTTTCAGTAAAGTGTTAAAATAATCTATGGCTGGATCCATCTACCCTAGACTGTCTTAGAGACAAAGCTAAATATGTACCTCTTTTTTGTGTGTTTGATTTTTGGTTCCATTGCTTAGGGCATGCTCCTGGATCTGCACTCAGGGATAACTCTGGCTGGGGATGAGGTTACAACACTTGGGGCTCCAAAGACTGAACTTGGATCAACTATATGTGAGGCAAGTGTTGTACTCACTGTATATCTCTCCAGCTAAAAGTGTCGTACCCAGTATACTATCTCTACAACACATAAATACACATATTTAAAACAGATGTATTTATAAATATGAATACAAATAATATTTTTAAATATGGATATATATAACCTATATTATACTACAATACATATAGTATTATAGAAACATACACTCTTAATCTGCATTCAGGAAAAATATCTTATTTGTGCTTTTCTTACTGAATAATTTCAGTTTGATGTTATGTCTGCTATAATTAAAGAAACATGTATAACCAAATTCTGTATTTTCAATATATTTGCAAAAAAACAAGGTTCTATCACTTGAGAAAGACGTTGAAAGAACATTTCTTGCCGTCAATTAATTTCCTAAAATTAGGTAAACAATTTAAATCAGTTGGTACAAGGCAATTTTGCTTTCTTTAACAGCACAGGGAAAACAACTTGATCCCTTCAGCTTGGAAACAAAGTAAAGGTACATTTTTAGAAATCTTTTCTTCATCAGTTAAGTTCAGAAACAAAGTTCCTTGATTGTTTCCTAGCTATACAATTTAAATTCTAACTTTCACTTGGGGAAATATGGCTTCTCCTTGACCATCCTCATGCATAAAATAAGATTAAGGGCTGGACTGGTGGTGCAGCAGAAGGACATCTGACTGCATGCGCTGACCTAGAACAGATTGTGGTTTGATCCCCCCACATCTCAAATGATCTTCCAAGTGAGGAGTGATTTCTGAGCGCATAGTCAGGAGTAACCCCTGAGTGTCACCAGGTGTGGTCCAAAAAACCAAAAATAAAATAAAATATAATAAAAGAGGGATATTAGTGTCTGCTTTGTAAGTATTGCAATTATACCTAATATTATGAAGATTTTAAAATGCCTGACAAAAATGCAGTGTCCAATTGATTTGAGAATAATTGCTACTTTGTTCTTGCTTTATTCTTTCAACAGACACACTCTTTTCGCCAGTGCCTATGAATGCTGTGAATCAGTTTGTTTTCAGTATCTTTGGGCTTTTCAAATATCAAATATCTTCATGTTCTTTTAAGTATTCAGTTATGGGAGAACACTGAATAAAACCATTCATATAAAATGCTTCTATTAGGGTAATTGATTCAGTACTTTTCTCTCACGAGTCTAAACTCATAACACTACTGAGTTTCAATACTTTTAGTTCTTTTGATATTTTCCTTTGATGATAAACAATCTATTTTTAAAAAAACATGTCTATTTTACATGATATAGTATTTTTTCTACTTTTTATTTAAAGTTCTAAAAAAGGTCAACATTTTTGTAGTCAGGGTTGATTATCTAAGGTAACTCACTGCCTCTCAGAAGCCTCCCTGAAGTTTTTATTGGTTACACTATGGCTCCTACCTACCCAAGTAAGAAATACAAGTACCTTTATCATTTATCTTTCAACTTCATGAGAGTCAGATTCAAATGTAAGCAAAATGAAGTGACAGGAGCAAGAGAAATCATAATCTATGAATGTGTTTCCTGTGAAGGATGGTTGGCAGAGTTTTGGATGCTGAAAACTGCCGACTCTCCAGATTAAACTGGATTCATAGCAATCACTTCTGACCTGGTAGAGGAGAGTTCCAAAGCCTTTGATAAAATATAAGATTTTATTTTTGTTTTGTTTTTAGGAATCACAACAAATAGTGATCAGGAATTATTCCTAGCTCTCTGTTCACGGTCATTCCTTGTGGGGCTCAATGGATCATTTAAGGTTCTGGGGCTCAAACCCAGGTCAGCTATGTAAAAGGCAATTGCCTTTCCTGCTCTATTATGGCTCCATCCTGAAGAGTGTGTGAGGTTCAAAATAGTTTTGTCTAAATACGTATACACTTAAAACAGCAAGAGAATATTTATTAATCTGCAACCAAAAAATAACCTATACAGGAAGACAAGTTTATGTATATATCTATTTTCATTAATTTCATAAATAAGTATTTATTTGCATATACATATTTTAAACTATACATAATAAATTATATATATTCTTTTTATATAATACATATAACAACATATACTTGAATACACTATTATACAAAAATATCTTTATAAATATGTATATACTGTTTTCAATCACTTTTATGTCTTCAGTATTTTTAAATGTTTAGAAAAGTTATATAGTTTCTTTTTTGTTTGTTGTTTGTTTTTGGATCACACACGGCAGCGCTCAGGGGTTACTCCTGGCTCTATGCTCAGAAATTGCTCCTAGTAGGCTCGGGGGACCATATAGGGTGCCGATATTCGACCACCATCATTCTGCATGCAAGGCAAATGGCCTACCTCCATGCCCAGAAAAGTTGTATAGTTTCTATTTAAATGATCATAGTATTGTTTATTGCCTCCATTTCAGCTAAAAACTCAAATACCCTCCTAATCACTTGGGTTTTTCCCCCCAAATGCTATGCAATTTCTCTTTCAGCTGCCTATTTTGTTTTCAAAGATAATGTTCTATGCATAGGTTCACTTACACTCTTGTAATGAACTCAAATTGTCATGAAAAAGCTTATTTCTTTTTTTGTCTATTTTATTTATTTTTTTAACTTTATTTTTTAATTTTATTTTGATCATAGTGACTTACATATCTTTCACATTAGTATTTTAGGTACATATTAACATTGAATCAGGGGACTACCCACCACCATTTGTCCTCCCCCCTTCCCCGTTCTCTTTCTGCATCCCATATCTGTCACACATCACCCCCGGGCTGATAGATTAGGTGGTCCCCTCTTTTACTAGCTTACTATCAGTGATCATACAGCTGTTTGGTCCTGGTGCCCTCCCTTGTTTCTCCCTCTATTTGAGAGAATAAGCTAGATAAATCGAGTTATGTAGTTTTGTTTGAGGGAAAGAAAAGCAATAGAATGGGGTAAAGATTAAGCAAAAAATAAATAAATAAAATAAAATGAAATAAAATAAAAATATTCTGAAAATGGGCAGAGTCCTTCTAGTGGCTATTAGCCTCAGATTGAGAGAGGACATGAAATAGGTAATTGAAACTCCATTCAGTACAAAAATAAGTGTCAAATTAACTATCCAGTGAGCCCTATAGCAATAAAGAGAAGCACCATGCAATAGGCTCGGTTCTGAATTCAAATCATGACGGAGTGCAAAAGGAGAGAGAAAGATAAGATAAAATAATATAAAATAAAAAAGGAGACATCAACTTCAATATTTACACCAAAATAAGGATGTCAAAAAAAATCAATAAATATATATATATTTTCTTTTTTCCCCCTGCACAGGCACAGTAACTATTGGGGATATTATACAGGAAATTCCCCTCCGCACAGGGGAGTCCGATTCCTGGTGCTGTAGCAGGGAAATGTGCCAGTTCTAAGGTTGTGACCCGGGTTTGGGATTGAACGGTCAATGTCCTACCACATACAATCTAAGTTCCCATGCCAAATGTTCAGGGTGGGAGGCACCCCTGTATTATAGAATTTATGGGTTCTTATCCCTAGTAGATAAGAGCTTGATTCTGTACATAAGGTTTCACATTTTAGAGTGCCTATGCATAAGGGAACAATGCTATATTTTGTTGGTGCACTTTGGGGTAAAAATGACAGACTATACAATATCTGTGCCCTGGATTAACCATTGTCTTTGAATATTTTATAAAGATAGATTATTAAGCATCATTGGGAGTTAAAATGAGATTGTTATAAATTTCTCAAATTTAAGCCTTTTGATATTATTACTCGGGTAATGATTTGCTTGCTGATGATGACCTGGTCTTCTTTCTTCCAACTTACATAAATGGAGTAACTGTTTTTGCACATGTGATGAGGAATTCCTTGTCCTCCTAATAATAAATTATTTGGGCCATGTTACTTAGAATTAACCAAAGAAATTCACCTTCAAGAAGTGTGCTCAAACCCTATGTGAACAGAATCTTTTCCTAAATTACTGACCTGATTTGAGGTACTTTACCAAACATCAATCTAGCTAGTATTAATCAGAGACACATTGGTACTTTTCTTCAAACTCAACTGGTGCCTAAACCTTTGTGATTTTTGTATCATAGGTAACTCAAAAGAATAGAGTTCTTGAGAGAATAATTAATATCAAACTCAATTTAAACACCACAGCATCACCAAGGAAAATGTGATATGTAATATTTAATATGCAAAATTGTAATAATGTTGATTGAATTCAAGGAAAATATCAATGCCCCTTCTTTTTTCTCGAAGGGAAGTTCTAAATAGTCTTGATTAATAATAAAATAAGTTGGTATTCATATTACAGGATTAGCACTTAAAGAAATACTTGACTTTGACATTGCCAAACCCAAGAAAAATGAAGTAAAAACATTTTTGGGTACTGCAACCATATTTATAAGGTTACATGGGCCGTGGTGATCACACTCACAACCAGGATCAGAAAGTGATGTCTGAACACTGCTTAATGAGGAATATAGATTGTTGCAAGCTTGGGGAAAACTCTGAAACAGATTTCAAATATTTACATACAATCAGTGCAATACAAAATATTTCCACTGGTATCAAGTACCATGGTAACTCAGAAGAAATCTACTATAAAGGATGTTCTTTTGTTATGTTCTTCTGCTGTGTTTCCATGGGCAGACCTTGAATTTCAGATATTGATTTAATAGGCAAAAAAATGACTTCTGGATAAAAGTATCTATTGTTATTAAGCATGAATTAGTTTGTAGAAGTCTGTGCATTTCCCCTCCTTGAAAATAGCTTATAGTGACTAAAAGCATCATTCCCAAAGGACACAAAACCTGCTCTCCCTACCATGGGACCTAAAAAGCACTCATCAAACTGTCTTTAAAAGTTATTCTTGCATTAAATTCTCTTACAGATTGTCTATATTTTATTTCTCATAAATAAATCAATAGTAAGTTGAATTCTGATATGCTGTCAGAGATAGATTTAGGAATTTAAAAAAATAATGTGTAGTTGATAAGGCACATGAAATCACAATGTACTCTTCCTCACAAACTATCTCTAACTTTCCCATTTAAAACTTTGGTCAGGAAAAAATACAAGTAGGAATTAACTAAGATACAGCTAAAATTATAACAACAAAATTGTCTTTTATATGACAATGATGGTGAGTGAGAAAAATATAATGCCTGTCTCAAATACAGGCAGGGAGTGAGAAATGAGGGAAATGGGGGGCATTGGTGGTGGGAGTGTTGCACTGGTGAAAGGGGGTATTCTATTTTATAAATGAAATCCAACTACAAACATTTTTGTCATCATGGTGCTTAAATAAGTATATTATTAAAAAGGAGAAGCAGTTTATTTCTTCTCATTGTGAAATCATAGGTCTTTGATCCTAGTATAAATTATATACTTATTGAATAAAAATTCCTATAATGTTATTGAATAAATTTCTTAATGGAAATAAAATTAACAAATTGTTTAAAAAAAGAAATGAAAATTCAGAGTAGTCAACAGAATTTGTTCCACATATTGGCTCCTTAAGAAGATAAATATGTGAAGATAAGTGGTTTGTTGTAAGAGGATAGAATGAGGAATGATGCCAGCACTGGAGAGCTGGGTGAGAAACACAGTGCAAAAGTAAAACTCAGGGACCTGGGTGCTCCTTACAGCCATGCTTCTCCGACATGGTCATATTACTCAATACTAGGTACATACTACATACATACTACGGTGCTGTTGTAGTTTCTCTCAAGCCTATGCATCTATTAGAAAAAATGAAGCAATGGAATTTTCTTTTATGTGGATGGATATTGAGAATATTGTGCTGAGTTGAATGAGTCAGAGGGAAAGGGATAGACATAGAATAATTTCACCCATTTGTGGGATGTAAAATACAACATATAGTATGGAAATGATTCTGTAATCTTAAAGTGAGCTATGCTGTGAAAATCAGGATTCTTTTACTCATTGTAAACTATATGCACAACAATTAATGTATAATGGTTTGTACAAGTGAAAATTATTGAATCACCCTCCTCCATTTCTTTTCCTTACAAAAAGTAATGCCTACACACACACAAGAAAAAAGCATCCAGTGAGATAGTTCAAGGTGAGAAGCACATACTTTTTAAAGTAAAACAGATGTGATTTACAATCTTTCATAGTTGAATTTCAGATATACAATGAAGCAGGGCTGACCTTCCCACCACCATTGTCCACCTCTTTCCACCCATAGACCCAGAGTGCATCCTATAACATCACCCTTTCCCTCCTGGCCTGACAATATAATAGACCCCTTTAAGTTTAGATTGCAAAAGTTTAGGTCCCTTGATTTTATTATCGTTGACTTTGTCTTGAATATTTAGTTCTGTCCTTATTTATTTCCTCACCAATGCATCTGAGACCATTTGGCCTCTGGCTCCCAGCCTTCATTTATTACTTTCCTCTTAGCATAATAGAAAAATGTGCAAATAGGGGCTGAAGCAGTGGCGCAAGTGGTAGGGTGTTTTCCTTGCCCAAACTAGCCTAGGTGGACCTTGGTTCCATCCCCCGATTCCCATATGGTTCCTCAAACAAGGAGCAATTTCTGATCACTCTGGATAAGAACTGGATTCTGAAAGGAGATAAAGTGATATGTATGGTAACCCTTCATTAACCATTAACAGTGAAAATTAACTATTAACAGTGAAAATCATTATATCTAAAAGGAAAATAGAGGGGATAGGGCATAAGGAAGGGAGAGAGGAGGAGGAGGAGGAAGAGGAGAGAAAAGAGAGAGGGAAGTACAGTTCTGTTCCAGAGGCATTGGTGGTGGGAAATGTGCATTGGTAAGGGTAGTGTATATATATATATATATATATATATATATATATATATATATATACACACTAAGTGTATGACTTAAACTCAATCATGAGCAATGTTGTAACCATGATATCTAAAAGAAAAAAAGAATTGATAATTAAGGGCTTAGTATGTAGCTTTGTGATAGAGCACAAAACGTCTGTGTACAAAGCCCTAGGTTCATCCCCGACCATAATAGAAAAAGTACAGTGAGAAATGATGATAGAAACATTAGTATATTTGCTTCTTGAAAAAATTATTTCTTTTTGTGGGGTGGGTGGTTTTGGGTCATACCCATAAGTGCTCAGTGGTTATTTCTGACTCTGTATTTAGAAATCACTCCTGGCAGGCTTGGGGACCATAAAGAATACTGGGAATCGAACCTGGGTCTTTTGTGGGTCAGCTGCGTGCAAGGAAAATGCCCTACAGCTGTGCTATCACTCTGGCCCCAGGAATTTTCTTAAGATACCATTACAAAAACAAACCTGAGCATGTGTGCAGCATTGAAGACCACATCAAACTCCATGCTGTCCAGTTCTGCTGCTTTTTTTGCCATCTCAGCAGCTTCTATGAGGCGAGATTCTTCCAGAAGAAACTGACCTGTAAGTTTAAAAACAATTAACTTAACCTTGGAAAATACTGTTAGTTTGAAATACTCAAATTTTACTTGAATCTTCTTTTATAAAACAATAAAGGTAATAAACTAGCTAATTTAGAGAAAAATAAAAAATAAAGGACACATATATTTAAAGCTATGATTCATGTGCATCATACATTCAAATGACCATTAGATATATTTTATATTATTCCTTTAATTGTAGAATATTGATTTCAAAGAAATATCTGAAGAAATGAGAAACTTAACAAAACATAATTAAGGACACTATGACAAAAGTAGAATAAAAAAACTCAGTGATGCAAATCAGAAAGTTTTTTTTCTAAGACCAGACAAAAGACAGTCTATTATACCACAGTTTTGTTTTTTTTTTTTTTTTTGGTTTATGGTTTTTGGGTCACACCGGGCAGTACTCAGGGGTTACTCCTGGCTTTACACTCAGAAATCGCTCCTGGCAGGCTCGGGGAACCATATTGGGTGCCGGGATTCGAACAACAGACCTTCTGCAGGCAAGTCAAACACCTTACCTCCATGTTATCACTCCGGCAACTTACCACTATTATTTAGTAATGTACCACAAATTATAGTAAGAACAATTAAAGATATTTAACAATATATCCCAACTAAAACCAAATTAAAGCTGATATATGCTAATCTAAATGGTAATCTAAAATTCACCTGTTAATAGACTATCAGAATCAACAAATACAGCTATGAGGCAGTGCAAAAAAACAGCTCAGAAACTTTACAGACTCAGACCCATTCTTAAGAGAAAAACTGAAAGACCTAATTTAAGACAAGACTAACCATAACACACACCAAATTTCAATATAAAGATGGCATCAAATCCCAGGACAATCTTTCTCTCAATGTCAATGGACTAAATGCACCGGTTAAGAGACACAGAGTGGCTAAATGGATCAAAAAACTCAATCCGACTTTCTGCTGTCTACAAGAAATGCACCTGAATAATCAAAACAAACATAGACTAGAAATAAAAGGCTGGAGGATAATTATCCAAGCAAACAACACCCATAAAAAAGCTGGAGTGGCCATACTAATATCACATGATGTAAACTTTATACTCAGGAAGGTAGTAAGGGCAAAGATGGACATTATATATTAATCAAGGGTATGTAGAGCAGGAAGAAATCACGCTTCTAAACATATATGCACCAAATGAGGGTCCAGCACAATATTTAATACAATTGTTGACAAAGCAGAAAAATAACATCAACAACAACACAATAATTGTGGGGGACCTCAACACAGCTTTGTTAACAATGGATAGGTCAACCAGACTGAAACCCAACAAGAATATACTGGACCTGAGGAGAGAAATGGAAGAAAGAGGCCTAGTGGATATATATAGGACACTCCATCCCCAGAAACCTGGATACACATTCTTCTCCAATGTACATGGGA
>PVKC010009151.1:0-27193 GCA_004027635.1 Crocidura indochinensis
GAGCTGACTCCTGACTCTGTGTTCAGGGATCACTCCTAGTGAGGTTCAGAGGACCCTATGGGATGCTGAGGATGGAAACCAGGTTGGCTGCGTGCAAGGCAAGAGCCCTCCCTTCTGCATGGTTCTGTGTTGAGGATACAGGGAATGTTGCTCAGGTCTGACTCTGGAGGGCACCAGTTAAATAGCTGACAATCATGACTGGTGACCATGGCACCTAATGTGTACCTCCAGGTGTTGGGACCAGAGCGGACCTCCTGAGAGAGAACCAAATATTTGTAACCGACCCTCGAATGATCTTGAAACTCTGTATCTTGCCCTCAGATTTTCTGTGTGCAGTTGAACACCTCCACCCCAATGGAGGTGGCTGGATAGCATCTGGGGTGGGGTAGCTCAGATTATGGAGAGCCTGCACTAAAGGAGAGCAGAACTTTTCTCTGTGGGGAAGATGACCCTGTAGTCTGGGGTCTACTGTCTACTTTGTTTTGGGGCCACACCCTACAGCATTCAGTAGTTACTCCTGGCTCTGAATTCAGGGATTACCCTTAGTGGGTTTGGGGGACCATGTGGGATGTTGGGGAATGAACCTGAGTTGGCTGTATGCAAGACAAACGCCTTCCCTGCTATGCTACCACTCCAGCACGGCTTTTTTTTTTTTAATTATGGAAAAGGAGAAGAAGATAACAAACAAATCAGGGTACTATAATTATGTAGAGGTGAGAATGATGTAGTGAAATATATGAGTACCATCAAGGCTTCCTCACAACCTTCCCCTGGACTGCCTTGAATTCCTTTCTCCACCAGCTTCCCGAAGGATCCTTTGAAAAGCTAAATTCGACTCCATTGTTCCTCACTTTGTTTCTTTCTGGTGAATTCCTTTTTCTGGAGGAGTGTGAGAAGTAGGCAAGAAAGGAGAGAGGTGGGTGGTAAAAATCATTCATTTGAGTCTGTAGACAAGGTTCCTACATTACATATCTTGGTTCCTTTGTGCATATGAGAAAGATCCCCAGCTCCCTGAGGTAGGCTGTCAAGTTTGGGATATTTGGGGGAGATGTTAGATTTCCAACTATCCACTCTTGGATAGCTGCTTTGCCCCCAGTACAATTTGCACAGAATAACCTCGTATCCCAGTGGTAGATACTCAGAAGAGTGACCTTTATTGTATTTCAGACAGTTGACATCAATGACTGAACTTTAGGGCATGAAATCAAAGAACACTGGAACCCTAAAACCTTGCTTACCCATCTGCAATTTTATTTCAACTTTCCCTCAAGTGCTCTTTGGACCCTATGTGCCCTCTTCTGAGACCCAGATTTCTTGCCTCTGAAATGAGCACGTCCTTGATCTGTCCCTGCTCGTATGTTCAGGGGAGTGGAGTTAATGAAGGTGTGAGAAAGTGCAGCTCAGTGACTATAAACCCTTTCACGGCCCCCCAAAAGTACCACAGGAACGTTGGTGCTGGTGCTCCTTAGGGAAATTCAAGCTGACAGATGGGAAGATTTTGTTTATGGAGCACGTGGGGAACTGAGCCCATTTGCAGAAATATTTATGTAAGGGAGATTCTGTTTGGGTTTTTCTTACAGAGGTTGAGAGCCTTAAACAGAAGCTAAACCTCGGGCTGACAAAGCTTGCCAGCTTTGAAGGGGGCGGGGGTGTCTCTGGCTTGTTCGGATTTACCTTCTTGCATGTTCCAGGAACTCACGACCCAACTCAGAGGTATTGTGGGGGGGGGGGGCTTTCCTTATGGTGAGGACAGAGCCTTGATCTTTCCTGAACCCCCCTTTAGGAACAATTGCCCTGTTTAGGTTTTTCTGCCACCCCCCCCCCCATTTTTCATGTGGTTTGTTTCACTCCCTTGTCAGGAATTCTTGCCTCTACCCTACCACACAAAACACACACTTTGTGGACTAGGCAGGATTTATACTTTTGTTTGTTTGTTTGTTTGTTTGGGCCACACCCAGCAGTGCTCAGGCATTACTCCTGACTCTGCTAAGAAATCATTCCTGGCAGTCTTGGAGGACCATATGGGATGCTGAGGATCAAACCTGCATTGGCCAAGTGTAAGGCAAACACCCTACCTGCTGTATTATTGCTCCAGCTCCAGGACTTATACTTTTTGATCAGTAGAAACACTGAAATCAGAATTTCATGCTCTTGTTTAAAAATGTTAGATTGGGTCTTGGGGGAGGACCAGAGTGGTGGCGCTAGAGGTAAGGTGTCTGCCTTGCAAGCGCTAGCTTAGAATGGACCTCGGTTCAATCCCCCATTGTCCCATATGGTCCCCCAAGCCAGGAGCGATTTCTGAGGGCATAGCCAGGAGTAACCCCTGAGCATCAAATGGGTGTGGCCCCCCAAACAAAAACAAACAAAAAATGTCAGATTGGGGGCTGGCATGATAGAACAGCATGGAGGGCACTGGTCTTGTACACAGCTCTCCTGGATTTGATCCCTGGCATCCCATAGGGTGCACTGCCAGGAATGGTCCTTGAGTAAAGAGCTAAGAGTAAGCCCTGAGCAGTGTTGGGTGCTGCCACCAAAGAAAATAAAATGAGACAAAATGTCAGATTGTAGAAGACTTAGAAAGGTGACAGTCCCCCAGTCCCTATCTCGGTGACAATTCCCCAACCCCCATGTCATTTACTGCCCTCCCCACTCTGGCCCCACTCCTGGCTATCACTTTGGCCCATTGAGTTCCTGTTTAAATGTGAAAACAGCCTTTTCTATCAAATTTACATGGCATTTCAAAGAGTGCTTAGTTATTATTACTATTTTTGGTATTGAATAGGGGATTTTGCTTTTAATTTTGGGACCATGTCCGCAGTGCTTAGGGCTGACTCCTAGCTCTAGAGGCCTTGGAATCCTGGGGATCATAGCAATGTGCAAGGCAAAATCCTCCCACTGTATTATCTCTTTAACTCATATTTGAGAAGTTTTCTTCTTTTATTTTCTTTCTTTCTTTTCATTTTTTTTGTTTTTGCTTTTGGGCCACACCCAGAAGTTACTCCTGGCTCTACACTCAGAAATTACTCCCAGCAGGCTCAGGTGACCATATAAAATGCTGGCAATCGAACTCAGGTCAGCTGCATGTAAGGCAAATACTCTACTCATTGTGCTATCACTTTGTCCCCAAGTTTCCATTGCTTTCAGCAGAGATACTGCCAGACCAGCTCAACCTCCCCAGCAATGCAAGTCTTATGCTATTCAAATTTCCTTCCCTTCCCTCTGTTGATACCCTAGTGGGGGAGGCTGGAGCCACACACCCAATGTTTCATCATAGTACTTAGAGCTTTACCCCGGGGTCTTATCTTCAGTGGCAATGCACTTGCCCACACGTGGCTTGAATCACAGACAGCAGGGCAGCCAAACATGTGCTCTGCACATGTGGGCAGCCCCAGGGAGATCTAACTCCTGGCTTCCAGCTTAGCCACTGAGTTTTCTCAAACTAGGCCTGACACCCAGCAGACAATCAGATTTACATGTTGAGTGAGTGTGGCCACAGTAATTCACTGGTCACAGAGGTGGCATTAAAAGCTCCTTAGACTGTTGGGGGTTGGAGAGATAGCATGGAGATAAGGTACTTGCCTTGCATGCAGAAGGACAGTGGTTAGAATCCAGACATCCCATATGGTTCCCAGAGCCTGCCAGGAGCGATTTCTGAGCATAAAGCCAGGAGTAACCTTTGAGTGCTGCCGAATGTATCCCAAAAACCAAGGAAAAAAAATTAAAAGAGCTCCTTAGCCTGTTTGTCTCATCCTCCCCAAGAATGTCTAGGGAGGTGTGTAGAGTTTTAGGAGCTGAGCAAATGGAGACTTGTATTTAGAACAACCAGGTGAAGAGCATCAAGGGACACACAGGTCATCAGGTTCTTTGACACTTGCCAGCCATCCTGGGCTCCATTAAAAAGGTGGAAGGCACGCTCTCTTCTCCCCATATTTTTATTTGCTTCTGCCTGGACTCTGCATGCAGTTCCAGGCAGCAGGTTTTACAAGGAACATCAACAACCTGGAACAAATTCAAAACTGGGGGTGGAGGGTGGCAGTGAGTGAGACTGTGCCCTGGGCCAGTTCTCCTGCAAGGGTAGATTCCACCCCCTCCTGCGTGAGCTAGTTCAACAGTCATCGTGGATGGCCTCATTTTTGTCTTATTGATTCTCTTGCTTTCATCCAAGTACCTATTGGTTCATCCTCATTAGCATTTAGTGGCTGCTCACTATGCTATCATAGGAGCAGGGACTTGGAATGTGGTTCTTGTCTTCAAAGAATTGAGCCAGGAGAGTTAGAGGGGCCTGAAAGTAAACTAAGTGCTGAGTTGATTAAACTAAGCCCTTCCTTTATGCAGCTTTGGCCTGTAAGCCTAAGGGTCTATAATCACCAACTGGCTTGTCTTCAGACCATATGTAACCTGTGAATTAACTCTGTCCACTGTGGCCTGAAGAACTGCCCTTAGACATGAACACATCTGTGATTTCCAATAGGAAACTCCAGTATGGAAAACGCTGGGATCTGAAGTCACTCTTGGAAATGTGTTAGGTGGGGAGTAAGTCTGACAGGATTGACACCTGTCACATAAAATAACATGATAATAATTGCCAATGAGTCAATGAGCTGCACCATTAATTCTTTATACTGGGCAGCATTACTGAGCATTTCTACTCCAGTATTCAAAGGACAATCATCCAAGCTGATTGAATTTGCTACATAGTACTTTAGTTTAGATGGTGTTTTGTTTGGTTGGTTTGTTTTTTAGGCCACACCTAGCAGTGTTCAGGGGTTACTCCTAGCTCGGCACATAGAAATCTCTCCTGATAGGCTCAAGAGACCATATAGGATGTTGGGGGTCAAACTCAGTTTGGCCCTAGGTTGACTATGTGCAAAGCTAATGCCCTATTGACTGTGCTATCACTCTGGATTCTGCAGAGTATTTTGGTTAAGTGAGCATTGTGACTCTTTTGTTAGCTGTTTAGAACTTTTTATTTACCCCATGGTTTGTAATATAGAAAAGGCACAATTTTTCTTGTTCATTCTTTCATTCTGGGACCTTTCTGTGTGATCATAGATCCTGGGTTAGACAGATAGAATATCTTCCTTCCTTCCTTCCTTCCTTCCTTCCTTCCTTCCTTCCTTCCTTCCTTCCTTCCTTCCTTCCTTCCTTCCTTCCTTCCTTCTTTCCTTCCTTCCTTCCTTCCTTCCTTCCTTCCTTCCTTCCTTCCTTCTTTCCTTCCTTCGCTTTCCTTCTTCCACAGTACCAGGGCATGTGGGGAGCTGGAGGTGGCTTTTGATCAGAGACTGCCACCCAGAGAAGCAAAGTCCAGGGGACCGGTAGATCTGAAGTATTGGATGCAATAGTGGTGCTTGTGGGATTCCTTAGAGGTTTATTTTTTTTCTGTGGATAGGCAGAAAGGATGTGACCTGAGAGTGAGGACATTAGGTAAAAATGTGTTGGGGGAGCAAAAGGAAGACAGGGTGGGGTGATGAGGTGGGATCTGGATAGCCGAATGTCCATTTGACAATGTGCCTTTTGAAGTTGAGGACCCTAAATATGAGTGTTTTTTTTTGAAGTTGCCTTAAGCTAAGTGGATTTACTGAAATGCTGAAGAAAACTCAGGGCTTTGCCAAGAAAATCCAGTGCAAAAGGAGAGCTTTTGAAGGAGCTAATGAGAAGTATGAAGGGAAAATAGCCACTGGTGAAAATTGTGACATCTGTATCTCAAATCTTCATATCCTCTTAATCTATCTGAACCCAATGCAGAACTGTCTTCAGATCAGGGTATGGTTCACTCATATGGATATTTCCTGGGGCTTTGTAGACCTTTCTAGAAGGGTCTTATATGTTGGCCTTTGTGATAGGCCCATCATGGATATATTCAGAGAAATGTCCCACTTTCCCCTATAAGGCTTTGTACATTGAACTGATCAATGGGTCTCTTGTGTAAAATAGTTTTCCACTCTGATTCCTGAGGAGATTTTCTTAGAATGATTTCAACCGCTGAGACATAACCAAGTGTAGACTGATCTCTGACAGGAGAAACTGAACTAAGTAGCACTGGATGGTCCCAAGGACAGGCCCCAGGAATTGCATTTAGAAGCTTATTTCATATAGACCACTTTGTGTTGGCCTTTTCATTTAGTTTCTGTCCTGGAGTGGAGAATTTATCTCAGTACTGAATGGGATTTGCAGTCTCCTATTTTAAAGAGCTTGTTTACAGACAAAATTGTGTTCTCCTGTCTCGCTTCTGTTCTTTGCTAGATGAGTTGTTTGACAGGCCTTCTATGTTTGGAGCCAACAGTGGAACCGTCTACGTATTCATGATTTGTTCTCCCCATAAACCTTGCAGCTTTTACCAGAAATCCAGAATTGGTGTCAACAGGCCCTTCGACCCCCATCTGTCGCTGTTGGCTGAATTTCCCCAGTGAGGGATTTGCTCCTACACTTCCCCCTGATATTAAAAGGGGGGGGGTAGACACCAGGTGGTAGGTTTTCAGAGACTCAAAATACAACCACATCCATTAGAAAATAATTCCTCTCTTGGGGCCAGAGAAGTAGTATAGTGGGAGGGCATTTGCCTTGCATGTAACTGACTCAAGTTTGATTCTTGACACCCCCGAGTTCTGTCAGTAGTAAACCCGGAGCACAGAGCCTGGAGTAAGTATATAGCACTGCTGATTGTAGCTCAAAAATAACAGCAAGAAAAGTAATTCCTCTGGAGAGCTGATAGTCTGAAATTCCCTAAGACTTAGCATGCTGTTGAAAGGAAATGTAACCCCATTTTGCAAGTGAGTTACCATTGAACATGTTCAACCATCTTGTACCTCAGTGGATGGTATTGGGAGAAGATGAAATATCCAAATAAATATGTGAGTCCTTGGAAGAATAGACAGGGAGGTAGGCAGAAAAATAAGTAGTCAAATACGAGCTGATGAATCCAATAGTCAGAGCCTCTGATATTAGCAGAGAGATTCAAATTTCAGACCCCAAAAGCATCTCTGTATAAATCAGACAGAGGTCCAGTTCTGTTTATACTCAAGGCAATCATAAAATCAGGACTTGAAGCTAAGACCACAGCATCCGGGCTTATTCTAGACTAGCTGGAAGGAAGTTGTGGCTGGTATTAAAGACTGGGAACCTGATAGATGAAGGTTTGAGAGGATGAGGGAAATAGAATTTGGTATGGAGCCTTTAATGTAACCTCAAGCAACATTCTTGTATATAATAGAAATGAAACCTCACGTTGCATTAGTGTCTTTCATCTATGAAACATTTGTTATCATCAACAGATGGATGAAGAAAAGGAATTTCCCAAAGTAACAACAATGAGGTTATTTGGATCCCCAAGCCTTGGTAATTTCAGATACTCTTGATGTAGAGCATAGCCATGAATTCAATACTGATAGTCAAGAAAGAGGCAACTATGAGAGATTAAGTTGCCTGTAGAATTAAAATTGATAAGTAGAGTTCACTTTACTCAAATGAAGACAACTGAGGGAGATTGAGAACTAAACTTTGGTGGTGGTGATGGTGGGGTGCTGTTGTTAGAAGCTGGAACACAAATGTGGGACTAGAAAGAGACAGGACAGTTTCAGAAGCACAACCAGCCAGCTCTCACAGCAGAAACCTTCACATTCTTTTGACCCTGACCCTAAGCTGGAAAAACATTCTGCCCAACAATCCAATGTGTATATGTGTGTCTATTTATGAATATGTGCAAACCCCAAGTTTCCAAATACAAACACTTTTCTGTTAACAGTCTCGGAGGCATGCCAGTGGTCTCCCTCTGGGTCTTCTTCTTTTAAACACAGGTTGGTCAACAACCCACTAAATTTATTTTCTAACTTAATAATGGGTCCCAGCCCCGTGCTTGGAAACAGGGCCTTATAGCTGCCCTCAAACATTCAGTTGACCACGCGGGCATGCTGAAGCTATGAGTACCCCAGCTTGGCATGTTGTTTTACAAAAATAGCAAATATTAATGGCTCTCAGAGAATGGCCTTTGAGAATTTATCATACAGAGTGTGACAATAATTGTACCTTGACGCCTACTCTCTTTCTGTTTTCCAGCCCCAGCATTTTTTCGCCTCCCTTCATTTCCTGTTTTCCACTCAACTTTCCTCAGTCTCTTGGGTTGGGAACTTAATTATTCCTGGGTTTGTTCTTTTTTTTTAACTTTCCCCCCCAAAAAAAGGAATTAAAATAATTTCAGACTGACCTTTCCACATAATTTCCAATCATCCCTTGTGGTTGTTTTATGTCTACTCGTACTGTACCCCCAGTAGAAGAATGAACGTTTTCTTGTGTGGGGCTTAGTTTTCTTGCTAGAATGATTCAATGAGAAACCAGGTTGCAACATGGTGTTATTCACAGGACCTAGGACAGGACAGACAAATGCCTCGAGTTAATTGAACATTATTACCAGGAAGGAATCCCAGAGATCCCAGCATCTACAGATCCAAATGAAGTCTCTCATTCGTTCTGAAATCAGGAAATTAGGGTGAATAGCACTGTTCATCTTCAGAGATTCTCCTTCTGTCGGTCATACCCACATGAAACGAGATATGCATGCATGTGTGTGTGTGTGTGTGCCTGTGTGTGTGTGTGCCTGTGTGTATGTGAGATGTACTGTGCCAATGGACTATGCTATTTAGACTCTGCAAGGGACACTATGGCTAAATATAATTATAAAGTGAATTCTAGGTCAATCAGAGTAGAACTTTGCTTGGAACATTCCCATTGGACTGGGGGATAATTACAGAAGTTTGAGAAGCATTCACTTGGTCTCTTTGTCTTGGATTTGCAGTCAGGGAAACTGAGGCTGAGAGATTGGGTTGAAAGGGACTAACATTTATCGTTGCCTATGATTTAGAGTTTGGTTTTGGGATTTGGATAAATCTCTGTTTTTACCCAGTGAGACATGCTCACTGAGCAAATATTTTCTCCAAAATGTTGGCTCTATTGGTTTGTCACTTAGAGAAACTAGTTAGATAGAAAGAAGGTCCAAAGAGGGAATATTGAGTACATGAGTTGTATCTTTGTTATTTTTGCATTGGGGTCACTTCCTGCAATGCTCAGAGGTTACTCCTGGCTCTGTGCTCAGAAATCACTCCTGGAAGTTCACGGAGAACCAAATGAGATGCTGAGAATCCAATCTGTGTTGGCTCTGAAGAAGGAAGCTCCTTCCCTACTGTACTACCATTTTGGTCCTGAGTTTAATTTTGTTAATAGGACTTAGAATATAGAGAAGTTAGTGAGCTCAGCTTGGGTGGAATTTTGACTCCTTAGTTAAATATTTGAGAGCAAGGTCTCAACATTGGCTCCCTCATGATAGTCTAGTGAGGGCCTCCCAAGTTTTATGAATTTCAGAATCATCCAGCCTTTTAAAGATTCAGATGTCTAGACTCTTAATATATTATTATTATTATTATTATTATTATTTTGGTTTTTGGGCCATACCCGGTGATGCTCAGGGGTTACTCCTGGCTATGCTCTCAGAAGTTGCTCCTGGCTTGGGGGACCATATGGGGAGCCTGGGGATCGAACCACGGTCCGTCCTAGGCTAGCGCAGGCTTACCTCCAGTGCCACCGCCCAGCCACCTTAATATATTATTAACATCCAGAGCAGTACCCAGAAATGTTTGGACTTTCCCCTGTCATAACTGATACCTAACGACCTCTAGATTTATTTATTTGTAAAATAAGTTTAGTATTCTCAAAGAACCTAGATTGCTCATGATAGATAAAATCAATCAGACATGTTTTCTGTGATCTTCTTATGGGACATGGAGGTTATTACTACCATAAGTTATGGAAAATAGTAAGCTGTGGTCAGATGTTATGAGAAGATATGGAATTGACTCTGATCTATCACACAATCAAGATGTAGGAATTAGTTCCAAAAGATGAAGGACCTAAGAATTAATTTGGCTTTGATGGATTCATAAAACATGGCAGGTAAAAGTATTTGGAGGTAAGTCATGCCATGGTAAGGGCATGAGTGAATAGTTAGAAACTGTTTATAGGACTGGAGAGAGAGAACAGTGGGGAGAGTATTCACCTTGCATGTGGTGGACCCAGGTGTGATCCCTAGCATCCCATGTGGTCCCAAAACACCACCAGAAGATATCTAAGTACAGAGTCAGGAATAAGCCCTGAGCACCACCAGGTGTGACCCCCCCAAACAAACAAAAAAAGAAAAGTGAAGATATATGTTAGAAATTAAGAACAATATCTTACAACAGGGGCAGGTCACTTGCAGAAGGAAGAATTGATAAAAGGAAAAAAAGAAAACTAAGAGCAAGATCACAAAATACAGAATTTTCAAAACAAGTCAGTGGCTAGTGAAAGCCCAGGGTTAGTTTTGAGGAAAATTTTGCCATGTCTGAGCCATGCCCCCAACATTAATATGGAATGTGGAGTGTGAACATTAATGTGAAATGTGGGGTGGGATGGGTGGGGTAGGGGCAGGCACAAGACTGGGTTTCCTCACTGTCCGTCCTCAGCCCCAACCACAGCCTCCTTGTTCACTACTGTTTTCCCTGTCAGTGAATCACTGAGCCTGGAGAACAGATATCTAGAAGTCTGAGGACTGATGATCAAGGAGAAAAAAAAAAAATTAGAAATTGGTGCCAACCTATTGGGGAGGACATTCGTATTGTCCTAAAAATAGGGATAGGAAATTGACAGGTCACATTCTCTAGGAGATTAGTCAAGGTTTGATTTCCACCAAGCTCCCAGACAGGAAAAGCAGTTTCCATTCCCCTGTCCGATTAGGTCAGGGGAACAGTTCCAGTTGTAGAGATCCGAAGGAAATAATTTACACAGTGAAGAGGTACAAGAATGGGTTCAGGAAATCCAGTGCTCAAGCAAGGAATTCAAACAACCCAAGCTTTCTGCTCCTAAGATGGAGTGCAGCTCAGTGGAAGAAGACCGAAGGATGAGCCGCTGCCTTCCTCAGACCCCTGCTTGTATTGATAAAAATCAGGCCTAGGGTGGGAGAAGAATATCAAGTAAGGGATAATTCAATAAACTATCACCAGATCACACCCTAGGGTGGAGTACAATTATTGATTAGGGTAGGATCAGTAATCCAACAGGGGATGTTTCCAAACAGGAAGTAGAATCGGATTGAAGGAGTTTTGCATGTGATTCCAAATGTCAGTGATAGCATGAAGCTTTCAGGGTGGATTTTCAAAGCATCTGCTGGTTTGCTTTTGATCATTTGAAGGTCTGAGCGCATAAGCCAGATCTGGAGATTGTTTTTTATTTATATTTATTTGGGGAGAGGGGAAAACTTGGTTGCATTCAGGGATTACTCCTGGTTCTGTGCCCAGAAATCGATCCAGGCAAGTTCAGGGGCCCATATAGGATGCTAGGAAACTAACCCGGTATGATCCCAGGTTGGTCACGTGCAAAGCAAATGCCCTACCTGCTGTGCTAACATCTTAGCCCTGGGGATCAGGTTTTCATTAGCTTTCTTAGAGCAGGAAGGATAGAAAGGTTCTTGGTGTAAGCTTGGTGGCTTTCGATTACATGGATGATGGATTTGAGGATTTGATAGCTACATACTGATCTTTTATTTTTGTTTTTGTTTTTGTTTTTCAGGCCACACCCATTTGATGCTCAGGGGTTACTCCTGGTTAAGTGCTCAGAAATTGCCCCTGGCTTGGGGGACCATATAGGATGCCAGGGGATGGAACCATGGTTCTTCCTGGGATAGAGCTTGCAAGGCAGACATCTTACCTCTAGCGCCACCTCACCGGCCCCCACATACTGATCTTTCTGTCTCATCTCTTTACTTTTGTTTTCTTGTTTGCTAGTTTTGTTTGTTTTTTTTTGGGGGGGTCACACCTGGCAGCACTCAGGAGTTACTCCTGGCTCTATGCTCAGAATCTCTCCTGGCAGGCTCAGGGGACCTTATGGGATGCCAGGATTTAAACTACCATCCTTCTGCATGCTAGGCAAATGTCCTACCCCCATGCTATCTCTGGCTCCATCATCTCTTTACTTTTAAAAAAAATCCCAACCCCAGCTCTTTTATTTCCCCCCCCCTTTATTTTCTCCCTTTCTTTTTCTTGACTCAAAAGCCCACGAATCTTCTCTTGGAGGGGGAAAAAGGGGGGTGAGGTTTCTTTCTGAATGATGTTTTAGAATGGGGGCCTTCTCTTTTTACTTGAATTCTTACAGTCTTGCATGCAGCCTACCTGGGCTCCATCCCCGGAATCCCCTGTGACTGGTTCCCTGAGCACTGCCAGAACTATCGCTGTGCACAGACCCTTGAAGCATCACTGGGTATAGCTAAAAACAAACCAAGAAAAGTGAAGAAAAGAAATCATTTAGAGATCTACATAAGAAATCAAGAATGGGATCAGGTCACTTGCAAAAGGAAGAATTGATAAAAAAAAATAACAGCAAGATCACAAAATGCAGAATTTTGGAACTCTGCAAGGGGCTCACAAAGTGCTAGGAGAGGATAAGTTCTAAAAAAAAATTTTTTTTTGGTCCAAGCAAATGGGATACTGGACAGTTTGGTGTAGATATGTAATAACAAAAGTTGGGACCTGCCTTGAGGGCATTTCAGCTTCTATTCTTCTATAAAGTTCCCTTTGGCTCCCAAACCACATCTTGGTTTGGGGTTGACCAGATCCTCATCATACCCCTGAAAAGTAAACACGTATCTGTCCCCCAAACATAACACATACAGAACAAGAACATTCTTTGGGTGTTTGACATACTCCTTGTGGAGAAGGCCAAAGTGAAAAGAAAGAAAGAAAGGAATTGAGTGGCGAGAAAAAGGAGGCGGTAGGCAGAGAAGTCTGTCAGGTCTTGTTTAACTTTGGTAGAAGATTTCTCGGGAACTATTTGACCAGCATTTCTCTTGGCAGGGCTCCACTGAGCCATTAGAACAATTCAACAAATGTATTGTTTGGCCTTTTCTTTGGCTTCCCCTTCTCTATTATTCAGGGCAGCAAAACTGCACATTTGCAGGGAAGGTAGAGGACTCAGTGCCAACTAGCCATCACCTTCTGCCCACCTGAGTGGGCAGGCTGGGAGCAGGCCCTGGAAGTGTGTTAAGGATCCTTCACCATCTCCGCATTTTTTGTAGTCGATGGGCCAAGTGAACAACTGAATCGAATCATGATTCTTCGAGATGACTTTCTTTTCATTTTCTTGTTTAAAAGACATCAGAGTTTTGTGTAAGTTCCTCGAATAAATTATGCCATGGTCTTTGGAGGGTTGGCCAGAAGGCTTTCAAGAAAGTCTGCTCAGGGGCTGGAACAATAGCGCAGCCTAGAGGACATTTGACTTGCATGTGGCCAACCTGAGTTTGATCCCCAGCATCCTATATGGTTCCCTGAACTTACCAGGGGTTATTTTTGAGCACAGAGTCAAGAGTAACCCCTGAGTGCTATTAGATGTAGCCCCCCAAAATAAGGAAAAAAGAATGTTTAATCAGAGTTATGGGTCCTTATCTGAAGCATGCTAACTTAAAAATAAACCTGAGTTTTAAGAAATTGTGTGTATGTATGTGTGTGTGCTCATGTGTGCTCATATGTCTACATGTGTCAAAGAGACAGATAATGCAAACAGACCAATAGACTAAATAGGCATAAATGCTTAAATAGAGACTATAATTGGAATGCTGACTTTTTATTTTCAAGTAAAGCTTGAGGCTGAAAAGTAAGCCCCCCTGTAACCTGTAACCCCATTTTCCTTTTTAGCTAGCCAGAATATCAGAGAGTCTTGGGGAAAAATGCCAGGTGAAGAAAAACAAATAAGGTTGAACTCATGCAGCCCCTTATCTAATATAATGTTTCTGTGCATCATGGTGGGGTTATTTGGTAAAATGCTGGAATCAGAAGAGAGACTTGACCCTAACTGGCTCTTTTTTTTTTAATTACTTTATTTAAACACCATGGTTATAAAGTTGTTTTTAATGCAGTTGTGGGTTTTTTTTCACAGTTAATAAGTTGTTCCTGGTTGAGTTTCTGTCATATCATGTCCAAAACCCTACCCAGTGCACATTTCCTGCCACCCATGACCCCAGTTTCCCTCCTTCCCTCTATCCTCTCCTCTACCTGCTCTGGGACAGACATTTTTCTTCTGGCTCTTCCAGAACTGGAGCAAATGCTCCCTTTTCAGCATCAAGAGAGCTGAACACAGAGATAGAGCAACTTTACTCAGTCCTGGGGGAGCACAGAGATTACAGTGAGGCCAGAATCAGGTAAAACTCATCTAACCTGGTGGGCACAGTAAGAAACTAAGGGTCACTCAGGATGTTAATGGGTCCACAATAAAGAGACAGGTCTGAAAAGGACCACCATGGTCAGAAAAGGTTGTGAAAACATTGGTTTAGAGAGCTGGTTTGCATCCTCGTCTGAAAATGGGCTGCTCTTCTCAGTATGACAAGTGTCTTAGTCCTGAGCCCATTTTCCTTTGCATCCCCATACCCACGAAAGCAAAGCTAAGTTTCTTCTGCTGTTACAAAAAGGCATTGCACCAAATGTTTCTTTCTCTTTTTTTGGGGGGGGGCACACCCGGTGACGCTCAGGGGTTACTCTTGGCTATTCGCTCAGAAGTCGCTCCTGGCAGGCACGGGGGACCATATGGGGAACCGGGGCATCGAACCGCGGTCCGTCCTGCTTTAGCGCAGCACCTTATCTCCAGCGCCACCGCCCGGCCCCAACACCAAATGTTTCTGTGCATCATTTCTTGATGTTGCAGATGAGCAAACATCTGCAGGACCTTGAGACAAGGTGGGTCCTGACGAGCTGAGGTCAGACTCCAGATCTTAACACATATCTGGGCTGGCTCTAGGTGGATGAACACTGAGTGTCCAGAGAGTGAATGTGTGAGCTTTCAGGCTTCTGGGTTGAGGAGAGGAGGAGAGGATGGGGGGGAACTGGGGATATTGATGGTGGGAGTGCACAGGGGAAGGGTGTTGGACACTGTATTACTGACACTCAACTTTTAGCTATGTATCTCACAGATAGTCAATTAATGTCAGGGATATTATCAGGAGTATATGTCAGGGTTATCATCAGGAGTACTGTTGGGTGTTATCAGGGGTATGCAGCGTTATTACTTTGATTGTTCCAGTGTGCATTCAAGTTTGCACGTTGCACATTCAGAACCTTTTTTTATTTGTTTGCTTTTGTTGGTTTTTTTTTTTTTTTTTTTTTTTTTTTTTTTTTTTTTTTTTTTGGAGCACCAGTGCTAAGGGCAGACTCTTATTACTGCACTCAGGCATCTCACTCTTGACAGGTTCGGGGAACCTTATTGGATGCCAGGATCAAACCTGGGTCAGCTTCGTGCAAGGCAAACACCCTCCCTGCTGTACTATCTAGACCCTCTAAATGCCAGTGCCTGGATTTCCTCTGTTGGGAGTGACCCTGTCTCCTTTCTCTCCTCTCCAGGGCTTACATGAGTGTGAAAGAACTAAAGGAACTGCTCCAGCCCAACAGCACCCACTTCCTCAACATCTACTTCGCCAGCTGGGCACAGGAGAGTCTAGCAGGTTCTGCCACCTGGCCGTGGGAGAAGGATGCCCTTAGCCACCAGGGTAAACAATAGGGGACCACACAGGGGAGGAAGGCTGGGAATATTATGGACAGAGTTGCTGAATATTCATCCCTTTCTTTGTGTTTAAATACTTGGACAAACTCTCCTGAACAGGAATTCTCTCAGTCTAACGCAGATTATTTAAGGGGGTTATGTTTTTTTCCTCTTTCATTCCCCCAAATCCTGTTCACAAACACCCTGACAAGGTGTCCCAAACTCACTCCCCAGAGTTTTTAGCTCCCAAAGCTGGAATCTTTGTCGGTTATGTGTGTTTGCTGAGATTAGTCATAAGGCAATGAAGTTGGCCTGTGGCTGTAGAGTGTGGATTCGGCTGCCGAGGCTTCCACAGGGCAGGGTGGGGACTTGCCCCCCCAGCCAGGGCGTTCCAGAGTTTTGTGCCAGAAGAGTGGTGTCCTTGTACATTTTAGCAGCTTGGCTTGAATTTGTTCTGAGATCAGTCATGGAACTGATTGGTGAGTTTCTATGGCGCTAGCTGTGGGATGTCCAGGTGTTTTCTATAACTGTTGGATCAGTTTATTGACATAATTCATTTTACTCTAAAGACTGGATAAATGCAAAAAACAAAACCCCAGAAAAAACAACCCTCAACTACTCTCCTTCCAAAGAAACACAACCCAAAACAGAGCAACAAATCTTGAACTATTTGAAGAGATGGCAGTCAAGGCAAGTGGTATGCTTAGAACTGAGCTCTCTGTAGAATTCTGGAATGTTTGTGTTTGTTTGTTTGTTTGTTTGTTTGCAAGGTTCTTAGTGTCAGAAGTAGAGAGAGCAGAGGAACGGGCTGAGGACCAGCTTCTGTCTCATTGTTGGGGAGACACAAATTATAAATTAGATTTCCTGGGCTTCTGAGACTTGGGGGCCATTTCTCCTCAAGGAGAAATATTAATTGCACATGGAGAGCCTGGTATCCTGCTGATAACTTACTCTGAGACTATTGGATAATTACTAAGCAATGTGGTAAAAAGACAAGTAGAAAATAATCTCTAAGAGGGCCAAAGAGATAGAAAAATAGGGATGGCACTGTCCTTACATGTGGTCAACCTGGGCTCAATCCCTGACATCCTATGTGGTCCCCTGTTATATTACATATTAATTAATAAAGTCCTAGTGGTTGGATGGATGGAGTGGATGGTGAGGCCTTTCTCATCCTGGCCCAACGCCTGCAGCCCTTATAGCATGGCGGGTCTGTAGGTATCAGGGTAGTGGTGAGGTAATGACCCACAGCAGTCAGATGAAGTTTTAGGAGACATCCAGCTTTATTTTAAGGTCCTAATCTCTATGTGCATATCTCACATGGCTTCTAAGTTAAAATGCTTCTTTCTTGCACATGACCACCCTGGGTTAGATCCCATATAGTTCCCAGAGCTCCACAAGGAGTGGCCCAGTGTAGATCCAGGAGTCAGCCCCAAGCACAGCCAGGTCTGACCCCAAAACACAGAAAAAAAGAAAAAAAGAACCTAAGAGATGGAAACAGTAACTTCAGACCTCTTCTTGGACAGAGGAGAAAATTTGGGCAGAGGGACCCCTTTTGAGTATAAGGATGGAGACATCTCTCTGTATCTGAGTCCAAACAGAAATACACAGAGTCTCAAATCCAGCCAGAAACTCCTCTAACCCTCATATGGAGATCATTGGTCTGTATTTAATTGCCTAATAAAATAACATTTAATATACTCCCAGGGAAAATAACATCAATAATGTACAGCAACAAATTTTTAAAAATGGCCAGTCATGCCAGTGATGATAAGAGATGTTAAGCTGAAGAAATGATTAATAACATAGACCCATACTCCACCCAGATATTGGCATCATTTAGTATTGATTTTGAAATAATTAGTTTCATATATTCATAAATAGATAGCTGATGGGGAGTGTCTAAAAGGAATGGAATTTATAAAAATGAATCAGATGAAAGTCTTAGAACTAGAAACAGACAGTAACTGAAAGAAATCATTAGATGAATCTGATGGGCAAGAGAAAAGATGAAAGAGCTAAAAAGTTACAGAAAATCTATATGTGGAAACTTGGAAAGGAAAAAGTGATATTAAAAGATAGAATAGAGGGGCCGGGCGGTGGCGCTGGAGGTAAGGTGCCTGCACTAACCTAGGACGGACCGCGGTTCAATCCCCCGGTTCCCCATATGGTCCCCCGTGCCTGCCAGGAGCGACTTCTGAGCCAATAGCCAGGAGTAACCCCTGAGCGTCACCGGTGTGGCCTCCCCCGAAAAAAAAGATAGAATAGAGGGGCTGGCGAGGTGGCGCTAGAGGTAAGATGTCTGCCTTTCGAGTGTTAGCCAAGGAAGGACCTCGGTTCTATCCCCCGGCGTCCCATATGGTCCCTCCAAGCCAGGAGCAATTTCTGAGTGCTTAGCCAGGAGTAACCCCCGAGCATCAAACGGGTGTGACCCCAAAACTAAAAAAAGAATAGACCTGAGAAGACATATGAGAGCCACAGAAAAATGTCTAATGTAAGATTGAATCTGCAAAATGTCAATTTACATTGGAGCAAATATAGCATCAATGTAGCTGACAATTTGGCCACGTGATGAGTGAAACTAATCTTCCTTATATGTCTTACTTATTGGGAAGGACAATGGAAAATCAAGTCACATCTTGGACCCTGCAAACCAACGAAAAAAAGAAAATAATCTCAGAAGTAGTATCTAAGAATTTCTCAGAGGAGATACCATATTACTTAAAAAAAAAAAAAACAGTTGCGATTTGAGAGATAGTACAGTGGGGAGGGCACTTGCCTTGCATATGGCTCACCATGTTTCGAGCTCCAGGATATCATGTCATCCTCCAAACTCTGCGTAGGAGTGATTCCTGAGTGTAGAGCCAGGAGAAGCCCAGATCACTGCCAAGTATGGTTCCAAAACCCAATAGATTGAATATCAGTGCGGTAGAGGCTCACACTGACTTTTCAGTAGAAACTATGAAACACATGAAGGGAGAGATTGTTACTTTTTCAAATGCTAAAAGGAATGGAAAAAAAAAACAGGAAAAATAAATTAATTTTATTAATTGTACCAGAAATGACAAAAATTTGGGGGGGTCACATGAAGCAATGTTCAGGGGTTACTTTGTAGTAATGAGATCAAAATTCACTCTGGGCAGCTCAAGGGTTGATATGGGATGCCAGGGATCAAACCCCCATCATCAGTCTGCAAGGCAAAAGCCCTACCTGCTGTGCTATCATTCCAGCCCAAGATAAACTATTAAGACTGGGAATGGGGGCCCGGGAGATAGCATGGAGGTAAGGCATTTGCCTTTCATGCAAAAGGTCATCGGTTCGAATCCCGGTGCCCCATATGGTCCCCCGTGCCTGCCAGGAGCAATTTCTGAGCATGGAGCCAGGAGTAACCCCTGAGCACTGCCGGGTGTGACCCAAAAACAAAACAAAACAAAACAAAAAGACTGGGAATGGAGCTCTCTGTCCTATGTGAGGCTCTGAGTTTGCTTCCTAGCACTATCCACCCCCACACAATATTTAAAATCATAACAACAATGTAGTTTTGTTTTCAAATACTTATAGAATTAATTTTAATTCTACCAATTGCTGTAATAGCAATCCCACAGATGACAAAAAGAAAAATGAATGAAATTAAAGACTTAAGTGCCCTCGTTTTATTTCTAGTGAGAAAAAGGAACCAACTTTAGTCATTTTTTGACAGTAGTAAGTCAATAATGCACATTGTAATCTTTAGGGCAACCATTTTTACTAATTAAATGATCTTCACTAACAAGCTAATAGAACAGGAAATGAAGCAATACTGAGAAGGCAACATGGGAGGAGAGAATAAGAATTAGTAGCAAAAGGAACAAATAAAAACAAGTAGGAAGAAAAAATTTTAATGACTAATATATTATTCAAATCTAACACCTTAGTATTAAATGAAGACGGGCTGAATATATTAATGAAAGTCAAAATTAGGACCAGAGCAATCATAAATTGGGCAGGGCACTTGCCTTGCAGGTGGCTAACTTAAGTTCAACCCCCAGCACCCCATAGGGTACTAGGAATGATCCTGAGTACAGAGACAAGAGTAAGTCCTGAGCACCAACAGCTGTGGCCCTAAACCCACAAATAAGTAAAACTTAAATTGACAGACTGAAAAAATTAAAGCCAAATTTATGACAGTTTGTAAGGCTCATATTAAATATATAAGAGCGCACAAAATACCTGGATGTATAAGGATGGAGGAATACACATACTAATAAAAAATTTATGATTTTGGCTATGAAATAATGTAAAATTTAAGAACATATATTACCAGATATAAAGAGGAATGCAATCAATTGGGATTTTTTGTTTGTTTGTTTTTTATTTGTTTGAGGGAGTCACACAGCAGTACTCATGCTTATTCCTGGCTCTGCATTGAGGGATCACTCATAGTGGTGCTCAGGGGACCATATGGAATACCTAGGATAGAATCAGATCAGTCACATCTAAGTCAAACTACTTATCCACTGTATTTATTCTCTGGCCCCACAATTGGAAATGGTCATCATGATAAATTTGTTTATATACAACAATATGCCCTACAAACAGTTAAAACAAAAATGGTTTTGTTTTCATTTTCCCACACCTGTCAGTGCTCAGGGTTGACTCCAGGTTGTGCACTCAAGAATCATTCCTACCAGACTTGGGGGACCATATGGAGTGTTGGGGGTAAATCCTAGGTCAGCTGCATTCAAGGCAAATACCCTACCCGATGTACTATCACTCTGTCTGGATGGCTAAAACAAAATTCAAATAAAATGAAAGAAGAGCCAGAGATGACTTAGCAGGGTAAGTTTAGAAGCAATTGCTTTGCAAGCAGGAGGCCAGATTCATTTCTAGTATCACATGGTCCCCTTGAGCACTGATCCCAAAGCAAAGAGTCAGTGTGAACCCCAGATAACACCAGATGTGGCCCAGAAATTGAAAAAGAAAATAATAGACCAATTTCCAGTATGGTTTGCATTCCTAAATTATTTTTCTCAGAAAATAATTGAGTAAGTAAGCAAATATTAGTAGAGACATAGAAAAGTCAAGCATCACAATTAATAAGCTTATTTAACACCATGAGAACAGTGTATTTAGCTAATGAGAATATGCATTTTTATCTTGATGGAAATTTTACCAAGAATGCTAGACCAACAATTGAATTTAAAAGGAATAAAACCCAAAGACTTTTGTTTTCTGAATTCATTGGAAACACACTAGAAACCCATAAGAACCAAAAACAACAGAAAGCTAGGAACTTTCCAAAATAGTCATAAATTAGGCAGTATATTTCTTTTTTTTTTCTTTTTTTGGTTTTTGGGCCACACCCAATAATGCTCATTACTCCTGGTTATGCGCTCAGAAGTCGCTCCTGGCTTGGGGGACCATATGGGACGCTGGGGGATCGAACTGAGATCCATCCTAGGCTAGCGCTGGCAAGGCAGACAACTTACCTCTAGTGCCACCGTGCCAGCCCCAGCCAGTATATTTCTAATCTTGCCCCTGGCACAAGGAGCAAACCACAGTGAAAGTAAGAAAATGGTTTAAATTGAAGTGACATGTTAGCTTATCGATATGTGATATACACGAGAAGCTTTATAACAGGGAAAAATGTAAAGCTTAATCCAGAGCCCCTTATTTTTGTAAATAGAAATGAAAAAAGTCTAAAAAAATGAAATATGTCTGAAATAAGCATTGGTCTTGAAAAGTCAGAAAATATAACATAATAAATCCAAAGAGAACAAAAGTGAGCAATAAAAATAGGTGAAGAAATAAAATGGAAAATAAGCTTTATTATGAAAATAAATTGATAAAGCTAAATGTTTATGGGGCCAAACATAAGATTGACAGCCCCCTAGAAAAACTGATCAAGAGAACAATGAGAAAGATGGTATTACCATTCTCAGGAATAAAAAAAAATAGTCTTATTGTTTCACTTATACATAAATAGGCAATAAACATTTTCCACAAATGTTGTTGAAATTCATACATTTTCGACTTCAAAAAATTCTTCATGAATATCTTGCCTCACATAAAAATAAACTCAAAATAGGCAATATTTTTCAAATGTCAAAAATAAAGATGCAAAGCTTTAAAAAATAAAAGGGGGGAGCTGCAGAACATAAACCGGGTGATAATCACACGTCTATGACCCCCAAAGTATCATTTATAACAATAAAAGAAGATAAACTGCCCTGAGTCAAAGCATAGAAACTTTCGAACTAAAATTGGTTCGTGGGGCAAGGAAATGGTGGAAAGGGAAATTTGGAAGGAAAATTTGCCAGTTGCATTGCTCACAAAGGGTTTGCATCTAAAAAGTAAGAAGAATTCTCCGCATGTCAATTGTAAAAATAAATAAATAAATAAATAGTAAAATCAGCGAACAAGCTTTGCAGGCAATGCCATATTCTTAAAATACTTTTGTAGTAAAACAATTTTTTAAGTGTGGGATGGGGAGGGCCACGCATGGCAGCATTCAAGGATTACTCCTGGTTCTGTGCTCAGGAGACCATGTGGGATACAAGGATTGAACCCAGGTTGGCTGCATACAAGGCAAATGCCTTCCCCACCGGGCTATCATTCTGGCCTCCAAGTAAAACAATTTGGGGCTGGAGAGATAGCATGGAGGTAAGGCATTTGCCTTGTATGCAGAAAGACGGTGGTTCGAACCCCAGCATCCCATATGGTCCCCTGAGCCTGCCAGGAGTGATTTCTGAGCATAGAGCTAGGAGTAATCCCTGAGTGCTGCTGGGTGTGACCCCCCCCCAAAAAAAAGAAAATAAAACAGAAAAGTGAAGCAATTATTTCATAATAACCATTCTTTTGATATATTTTCTTTAGAAATAATTGAATAGGCAAGAGTAATTAAAAAAATTTGTATAGGCAAATGTAATTTTAAGAAATCATACATGAGTCCAGAAGATGGTTACATGTGCTGATGGGCTGACCTTGATTTAATCCATGACACCCCATAAAGTCCCCTGAGCTCTAATCAGTCCCTAGTACTTATCATGAGCACAGAGCTAGGAGTAAATCCTGAGCATTACCGCATGTCGTCTTTAAAGAAATTATACCAAAATATTCTCACTCCTGTGCTTACCACCATCCCCCCCCCCAACTATTTTATTCCCTCTTCTCCCTAGACCTTTTTTAGAGGGATCACTCCTGATGGTGTTCAGGGGTTTCTCATGGTTCTGCACTCAGGGATCATTCCTGATGATGCTCAGGAAACCTTAATAAGGTTTACCAAGGATCTTATCCAAGCTGGCTCTATGCATGCCAAATGCCCTCTCTGCCTTACTACATTTCTGCCCCACATAGCATCTTATAAAACAATAAAGAGCATACTATCACAGACAGATATATACAGTGATACTGGTCATTAATTATTAGATGTCAACATTTTCTTCACCATGGAGTTATCTTCTGAAAGGATGGGCTGCTCAGTACTGATCAAAACAGAATTGCGAAACATGGTTTGAAGTTGACCGAATGGGGACTACACTGTTCGATGAATGACTTGAGCATTTTGCCCTTCTAATTACTTCTTGTGTCTCTGGGGAGAACTTGCTGATGAGGCAGGATTTAGCACCAATTAGGTGGCTTTTTTTGTTTCCTTTCCAAGTTCTTAAGTGTGGAGACACTTTGCTGTCCCCAGTGTGATTAGTTAAAGACAAGCTGGCTTCTGGGGGATGTTCTTGGTTCTTTGATGAGGAGGAGCACCGTGTTCTTCCGTGGTGGGTGGCAAGAAATAGCTAAGATTCGTTGAGTTGTCTATCTATGCATGTGTCTTTGTTGATCTCAGATATGTACTCTTGGAGTGTGCGAATCTATGGGGGTGTGTGTGCAACAGGCAGAAATGTCTGTGATTATTCTCTTAAAAATGGGCATCTTGGGGGTGGGGCTGGAGTAAGGGTACAGCAGGTACACAGCTGACCCAGGTTTGATCCCCAGAATCACATAGGGTTCCCTGAGCTTGCCAGGAGTGATTCTTGAGTGCAGAGCCAGAAGTCAGCTCCTACCAGGGCTGATCACCTACCGGATGTGATCCAAAAGAAAAAATAAAATGAAATGGGCATATCTGGACCAGGAGATAGAAAAGATTCGGGTGTGTGTGAGGTGCAGCCCAGTTCTCTCCTTGATGCCATCTGGACTGGACGCAGTCCCGCTGCATTTCTGAGTGTGACTCGAGTCACCCCCGTGTCCAGATACTCTTGGTAGTTCCAAGAACCATATTCCAACATCCTCATTGAACTACCAGTTCCATTGGCCCCCTATTACTGTACATGACCCCCCTGAGCACTGTTTGAGGGACCCCTTTCCCAAAATCAAACCCAAACCAAAACATAGGTTTGTAGCCCTAATCCTACCTTCTTGAGTTCCTTCTCTCCCTTTATCTATTCACTTATCTTCACCATAGTCCCCCCAACCCAAGGCCTGTCCAGAAGTGTGTGCTTCCCCAAACCCCATGCCCCTTTGCCACTGTTTTGTGTGTTTATTTTGGAGACTGAATTTAGGGGAGTATTTTTGTTTGAGGACCATACCAGTAGAGCTGTTTATTCCTGGCTTTGTGCTCAGAAATTACTCCTGGCAGGCTTAGAGATACTCTGTAGGATGCTGGGATTGAACTCAGGTCAGCTGCATGCAAGGCAAATGCTCTACCTGCTCTGATATCACTCTGGTCCTGGGGGGTATTTTTAATCAGTAATAGGGGACATGATCCCATAGGTACCTGTAGAATACCAGATCCCTATTTTATGGGCAAATAACCATCAGGCCCAAATGTTTTACTGATATGTTATAAACACATTAATGTACTTGTTTACATTATGGGCAGATTTAGGTTCAATTACTGGGACATCTCACCAGTTTGATGGTCTCTCAGTGGTCTAGGGCCTATCTACCTCCCTGGGGTATCCTTTAATCAGCAGATTTTTTTTCTTCCTTCTTCCTTTCCTTCTTTATTCCCCAGACAGCATCCTTCTCTTATTGTTTGTGCTTGTCCCTTATAATCAAGGCTGTGGCATCTGTGTTCTGGGCCCCACATGGCTGCTGTTGGGAAATATGGACATCTGCATTCATCACTTGTTTCATATCTGCACTTTTGGTGTCCTAGGGACACATTTTGAGGTGCTAGTAATGAAGGTGTGAGACTGAACATCTATTTTGACCGCCTGTTTGGGTGGAGCCCTTGTGACTAGGCGGGAGATAGTGCTCCTCGGTCAATGGTTCTTGAATCACTAGGGCTGTGTCTGGCACTGAGAGGATGCCTGTCCTAGGGAAAAGGTCCCTTTTTGTCCTTAGCATCAGCTCAGCCTGGTCATCCAAAAAAAATGCCCCACCCCTTTCTTCTCAATACTTTACCAACGGGAAGTTCCTTGCTTGACTCTAATGTTACTCATCTAGTTCCAGTTTCAACGAGCTAGTGAGCCAATTACTGCACATCCCCTTCCACCATTTGGCTAGCTCACTTGAGTTGTAAAAGAACTTGTTGTCCCCTGGCATTGTGTGTCGTTAATGAATGAATCTTCCCACATCAGTCTCTTTCTAGTGGGTGCTCATGATGAAGGAAGCCCTGATCCCTTCAGATACAGTCAAGAAAGAACGCAAGGGTCAGACCTGTGACTGCTTGTGACAGTGGAGGAGAGTGTAGCATAGCCTTCTGTCCCCTGAAGACCACAAGGGCTCCAGGGTTCAACATTAAGCATCATCTTTTTCGAATAGTATCCAATTGCTTGTGCTTCATGCAAAAAAAAAAAAAAAAAAAGGATGGATTTCTCATCCCATTTCTCACCCAAAAAGGAGAGTGGGAATAAAGGGGTTAACTTTCAGGACACTCGACTTTAGGGTCTCATGGGTTTCATGCCCATCAGTATTTGGGGGCTGTCAGAGGTACACCCTTTGGTTCCCAAGCAACACTCACATGTGGGTGTGTGCCTTGACACCAGTGCTGTCTCTCTACCATGGCCTGGAGTGATGTCAATTTGTAGCTGAGGGGCTTAGCCTCCCCTTATGAGCTCGGTCTGGATTGTTAGTATTGTCAGCCAGTATAGATCTCACCATAAACGCACTCCAAGAAATGCCCATTGGAGCTGGAGAGATAGTACTGGGGGAGGGAATATGCCTTGCAGTGTAGACAACTCAGGTTGATCCCTAGCATCCCTGACCATCACGAGGAATGATCATTGAGCATAGAGCCAGGAGTAAACCCTGAGAAATGATAGGTGTAGCTTCCCAAAAATCCAAAACAACAGCAAAAAATTGTGATGGATTCATATAGAGATATTTGTACCAAGAGGGATCTTGAAAGAACTGGAATATAGTGAGAGGTACTAAATGGGGGAGGGGTCCAAGATTGAGGAATGAAGGACAACCCTCTTCATGCTCAGGGCTTTGTTCCTGTATCCCTACAGGTGGTGTGGTGCTCAATCCCATTTATTACGGCATGGATGGCCACACCAACACCATGATTCATGAGATAGGCCACATCCTGGGCCTGTACCACGTCTTCAAGGGGGTAAGCGAGCGGGAATCTTGTGACGACCCCTGCCAGGAGACTGTGGCATCCATGGAGACAGGGGACCTGTGTGCTGACACAGCTCCCACACCCAAGAGCAAACTGTGTCAGAACCCTGCACCGGTCAATGACACCTGCGGCTTCACTGACTTTCCAGGGGCACCGTTCAACAACTACATGAGCTACACAGGTACTCTGGCTACCCCATACCACTGTATGTTTAGGTCCTGGGGTGGCAAGTGCCTCACATGGTCACTGTTGTCAGGAATTGACTCTCCTCTAAGACATGTCTTGGAAAAGTTTCAAGAAATACCAAGATAACCAGGCATCCTAGTAACTAAGCAGGGAGGTGAAAAGGCCCTTCTCTATTCCTAGAGTAACTGGAGTGTTAAGGTAAAAGTAGGAGGCCACAGAGCAGAGGTTCCATGGCTTGCAGGACATAATTATGCTCATTCTTGCTTATGCATGAATGAATAGAGGGCCAGAGAGATGATCTGAGTGATAGAGAAATTGATTAAATAAGAGGTTCAAGGGGGTTCTAAGAGTGGATCTTAAGGATGTAATTCTTTTTCCTTTTTTATTTATTTTATTTTTTATTTCTTTTTTGTTTTTGGGTCCACACCCATTGACACTAAGGGGTTTTTCCTGACTCTGAGCTCAGAAATTGCTTCTGGCTTGGGGGACCATATGGGATGCCAGGGGATCAAACCATGGTCCATACCAGGCTATCGCTTGCAAGGCAGATACCTTACTTCTAGCACCACTACTTCAGCCCCTCTTTTCATATTTTTGAGGGGGGCACCCCTAACAATGCTCAAGAGTTTACTACTGACTCTTTGTTCAGGAACCATTCCTGGTGGGCTTTGGGAACCAGATGGGGTTTGGGGATTGAACCTGAGTCAACCATATGCAAGGCAAGTGCCCTCCCTACTGTGCTATCGCTCTGGCCCTAGGATGTAATTTTTGATGACAGTGTTTCTTCCACTCCACAGGGTTCATGGTCTGAAAGGCAGAAAAAGGGGTGTGGAGAGCTAGGCTGTTCAGGTGCTAACTTTGAAGCAAGTGTATGGCACCCCTTACAAACAGGGAGGCAGATAGGACTTTCTTTTTTCTTTTTTTTTT
>PVKC010009152.1:0-27221 GCA_004027635.1 Crocidura indochinensis
TATCTCCCGGGCCCCAGATTATCAGAGTCTTAACTCTGCTAGCCAAGTCCTGCTCAGGAGGTCAGAAGCTCTGTTCTGAAGGGCACCTGCACCATTCCTCCTAAGTGTGAGGACCTAGGAGACCTATGGACAGGACATGGCACCATTTGTCTCTGGTGCAAACCTTAAGCTATATGAGAAATGGATAGCCTCCAATAAGTGATCTTCAATGAATTATCTTCAAAAGATGACCTCTAATGGATGACCTCCAATGGATAACCTCCAATAGATGACTTCCAATAGATGACCTCATAGATGATCTCCAATAGGTGACCTCCAATAAATGACCTTCAATGGGTGATTTTCATTAGATAACTTTCAATGGATGACCTCTAATAGATGATCTCCAATGGATGACCTCCAATAGGTGATCTTCAATAGATGACGCCCAATAGATGACCTCAATGGTTGACCTCTAATGTTCTAAAAAGTACGTATGTACAAAGACCCTTTCTTCTGCAAAACTCAGCTGAGGCCATGGGCATCCTAAACAGCTTTCTCGGGTGTGGAAAGATTCAACTTTCCTCAACTCTGAGGAATAATAGAACAAGACAAAAATTAGAACCTCAAAGTAGCTTTCGGTATTGATCGAAAGGCTGACCTGACAAAGAACTGCCTAAAATCTTGTTTGCTGTTGCTTTTCTCTAGGGTCCTAGGATAATTTGTAATTCAAAGTTGGACAGAATCCTAAGCTATTTCCTTCAGATTTATTCTTTCCACATGTGAAACGAAATAATTAAAACACCTCATCAGCTTTTAGAGCTTGAGTTTTTTTTTTAAAGAGGGCAAAGTTTTGCTGATTGAATCCATATTCCTCCTAATCTTGTACTAATTTAATTTGATGTCAGAAATTTATTTCCTATAATGAGAACTGATTTTGCATACAAATGGCTATTATAAGTGGATTTTAAATTTATATTTATTAGTAAATCATAATAAAACTATCATCCTCTTCCTTATTACTCAAGTCAGTTCAACCATCCTTCAAGGCAAGAGGGCTCATACATTTTAATTCACTTGAGGGTTGATGGTTCTCTTAGGCAAAGGTGCTAGAAAAGTTAGCATCTTATCCAAGTAATTTTGTATGGCAAGCTGATCAAAATTAACAAACACTTTATAGCTGGCTATTGGGGGAAATTTCAGTTCATGGAAATTTCTTATATAGTACATGATACTTTTTTAAGTAAACTAGAATGAAAATACAAAGCTCCCTCCTGGAACATATCATTATGTAGACCAGAAATCTGTTGTTGATATAGGCATAAGCAATGTCTTCTGGTAGACTGTGACTGATCTCCATGAGAGTAGCTATTAAAACATGTTTTAGTGTCCCAGACATAACTTCTTTAATAACCCAAGAATAGCTCCATATTCTATTTAACCAAACAGTACCTAAATTTATTGATATTGTCACCCTGCTAAAATTCTTGAAGTTACCGTTGCAAATATACCTTTGGATAATTGGCCACCCAAAACCTAATTCCTGGTTTCTAAGAAATCCAACAGCCTTTTCTCTACATTTTGCTACCCCAAACATCTCATTTAGGCTGTTGGCTCTCAAAAAGCAAGACAGCATGCTAACAAAACAAGACTTTTTCCTTGCAGTGTAGTTACTAGTCAGTAATTCTAAAAATGTAAAATAAATAAGTTATTTGATTTGATCACCTCTAAGATTACCAGAAACTACTTACATACATCGCAATGCTTCCAGACATGGTCACTGTAAGAACCTTCTTTCCTAAGAGCACCCTTCCTCACCATCACAGCTGGGAAGTGATCACAGCTGTTGATGGATAGATATCTTTCTCTCTTATCTATTAGCATAGCACATCAAGTCTCTCATGCCTGTCGTTAGCACTGCATGCCAACCTGCACCAGTCTGTCTCTCCTTCTTGGCTCATGCCACACTTTAGCATAGATATCCAACCACCTCAGCATTCCAATCAGTTCAGGAAAGTCACCTCCACAGTTGGGTGTGGGTCATCTGTGGCTTCTGTCCTTCCATATTTTCCTTTCTCAGTTCTGTCTTCATTCTCATCAGTGCTTCCAATGATGCAATGATACCCACTTTTTTTTTTTAGTAACTTCTATATTGATTCCACTGGGCATCCTATCTAAGCCTTCTCCATGTCAGGGATTGGCATGCTTGGCTGTATTTTACAATCATTAAAGAGTTCATAAAAATGACCTGATCAAAAATAAAGGCAGGATGCAGTTAGGGCAGAGCTTATTTTGTTTTGTTTTGTTTCTTGTTTTATAGTTCACCGGATGCCTCTAATAAATGTGCAGCCAGAAACTCTGCATTGTTAGAAATTATTTCATTTCTATTTAGGGTCTTTATCTCCCTTTCCATAGGTAGGCAAATGCCTTAGCCTTCTTTGTCTCCCAACAACTGGATAGTTCTTAGCATTTAATAGCTGTTCAGCTGTTCTTTGTAGATTCACAAGGAAATACCCATGAAGGCCTAACTGCCTTCACAGAACTAGAAAGTCCATAAATCTAATTTACAGAGAGTTTTAGCATTGACAACTTTTCACAAACATATTCTTCAGGGTTTCAAACCAAAGTTCAGAAAACAAAGAGTTTCATTTTATTCCCAAACTGGGCCATAATTTTTACTGAAGGCTGGCAAAGTGCTAAGGTGAACAATGATTTCTCTTGGGTATGTATGTTCTCCAGATATGGCTGTTAGTATTATTTTTAAAAAATATATAAAAGCTAGAATATTTGCCATAAAGTGTTCAGACTATGATTCCAGATAAGGGAGGGGGAGCCATAGGTAAAAAAGACGATTTAACATTCAAAGAGAAGGGAGAGTCTTTTCAAAGGGATTTCTCACAGTATGGAGGATTCTCAGTAAACTCAGAATCCATATGCCATATGACCTATATGGTCAGCAATGATTATGTGACCCAGAAATCCTGCTTTTGGAAATCTACCCAATGGTCAGATAAATACTGATCAAAAAGAAGGTATCCACACTGCTATTCATTGCAGCACAACAATAGCTAAGACTTAGAATCAACCTAGATGTCCAATAACAGACATTGGACACTAGCTATAAATAAAGAGGCAATCTTGCAATTCACTGCAACATGTATGGAAATGGAAGACATTATGTTAAATGAAGAAAGCCAGATGAAGAAGAATAAGTACAGAATAATTTAACTATATGTGTTATTTAGAATAATTGATCGAAGAAATGCAATGGTTTAAATGGGGCTCTTGAGAACACTCTAGGCCCTAGAGTATAGTGACAGGGAAAGAAATTGAGTGGAGGAGGAGAAACACAAATATGAAAAGATGTATTAGTGGTATTAAGAAAGGGCAGAACTAAATATCCAAGCCAGAGTCAACGACAGTGAAATCATGAGATCCAAAACTGAAGCACTAAAATTAAAAATGGCCCATTTTTCTGGCAGGCTGGGGTGGGTGGTGGTCACATGGGAGGGACTCTGGGAACATTGGTGGAAGGAGATTGACACTGGTGGTAGGACTGGTCCTAAACATTGTATGTCTGAAACCCAGCAATGTAGAAATTTGTAAATAACAATGGTTTCAAGAACTTTTTTTAAGAAATAAAAGGGATTTCTCACACTACTCCCCGTGTTACAGTGCAGCCTCCTCACTTTGTCCTGATCCCTTTGATGTGGCTCCGCATGGCTGCTGCAGGGATCTGAATGAAGCTCTCTTCACTTTAACTCAATAGATTAGGAAACACAGTAAGGTAGGTAATGAGCCTCTGGTTTGATCCCCACTCATGCAATCCCCACTTGGTCTTAGCTTTATCCTCCATAAAATACCAACACTTCCAGTTGTGTAGTGAAAGGGATTAAGCTGGTTTCTGTCCACAGAGAACTTAACTCATGCCTGAGACATAATAAATGCTCCTTAAGGGGTAACTTCCCTTATTATTTATTTGGTTGCCAAACAAACACTGTTTCATCACTTAGAAAACCAAAGGATGCCACAAACCGAAGCACAAACTTCTAGCAGTTCTTTGGACAAGAAGAGAACAAAATTTCCCTACACAAAAATGTACTTTTGCTTAAGTCCAGACACGATGACCTTTTGAAATACATTATTGACAATCTACTTAACAAACAAATTTAATTTCTGATCTCCAGACACGATAGAAAGGAAGCCATGTTAATTTCAATTGTAAAGATTTTAGGCATAGTATTTAAATAATTTAATAAGTTGGAAAAATAGAGATGCTTCCTGAAATTAAGGACATCTTTAAAAACTTGTATTAAAAGCAATCCATACATGTGGCAGTGACTGAGTTAATGTCTCTCCTTGGAGGAAGAGCTTCTCTCCATGGTGACCTTTGCTGGCTCTGCTAATCATTTTCTATTTCTGGAAAGGATTCATTTATCTCTCCTTCTCAGGGATGAAACTGAGATCCATGCTTCCAGCTCCATATGAAGTCTTTATCCCTTGATGAGGGATCAGAGAAGGATTTAAGAGTTGGTTTTGTTTTGACTATGATGACGGGCTATGCAAACCCCTCTTTCTACTTTTCATATACATGTTCTCATCACATTTAAGTCCCCCTTTTTGTCTGCCTTTCATTCTCTGTACTGTCCAAAAAAGATGCTGCTCCTGCCTTTAGCTTCTATGGATAGTTTGGATGTAGAGGCAAGGGTGTAATATTTCCCTGGATTATGTGTTATATGTGTGTGTTTTTTTATGCACATTAATTCTTACTTGAGATTTTGTTCTGTATAATTCCCAAATGACCATCCCATGATGACATCATTATTCAGAAAGTCCTAGTAAACATTGAGCTCCTGGACTCAGCAGACTGCACAGCACTGCACAACTGGTGGAGTTTGCTGCACAAGGGAACCTTCTGGGTCAGGAGATCTGGGAAGTGTTCACAAGTGTCTCAGTCTTGAACTTCTTTCTTTACATACAACGAGTCTGTTAGGCTTCTTTATCACCTTGAAAATCTCAGCAGTGCTCATGCACATGGAAATTCTTCTCATCAGTGCAACATGGCCACCAACCACTCTGTGTCCAGGGATTTATCCCTAGAAAATAATCAAGGGTGTTCAAGATTTTATTGAGCATTAAGTTAAAAACCATCATGAAGAGTTTTTCAGAGACACTGGAACAAATATTAAAATCTGCCCTTTTAACCATCTAAATTATGCTCATTAAACATAATTAGTATTTAACAGAAGTAGTTCAATTATAGTTCAAACATAAAATGGAACACTTCACAGTTAGTATATTGTAGCATGAGTTTTTATGCATGATAGAAGTTGGTTGTATTTGGGTATATAGCTTGAAAGTACCAAGCATATGACTGGCATTTTGGGTTGAAGTTCAGGTCCTGGCATTCCATGCCCCAAGCAATCCCAGGAATCAACCTGACAGTCTCTGAGTACCACATGGGACCTTGAGTGACACCTGGCAACTTTAAGCATGAGTTAGTTCACTCCATCACCTGGTCAAGAACCAGGTCTACCATGAGGTTTACTTGGGGCCTAGTTTTTCCAAAGTGGTTCTTCAGTTACCAAACAACACTGGGGAGGTCCCAATATATAATATGTATTATAATAGGTATATATATATGTATATAGACTCCTATAATATAGATAATACACAGGTAAGCATAAAACTAAGCTACAATATGGTATGACTTTAAAAAAAACACAGAAAACTGTCTATATTTAATCTAATGTATCAAAAGAAGAGATAATTAGATGAAAGAGGGAATGATCGAAACAATATTTAAAATAGCAGTCATTTCTGGAAGAATTGGGATGTTAAAGAACCAGTAACTGATGCAATGAGATTTGCAATGATTTGATTCTTTAGGTATTTTTAGGCTCATTTAAAATACATTTGATTCTATAGCTTGAGATTTGATTGCCTTTACTGTTTGGATACATCAAGTATCATATAATGAAACACTAAAATCTGTAAGCGCAGTGTGCCTTCCTCAGGGTCACTGCAGGATACATTGATCCATTTTCTCTTTGAGGAATCCCAAGGGGAATACTCTGGTGAAAGGATATTTCATGCAAGAGGAAATAATGCCCTTAATCTCATTTACATATGAATACCACTCAAGAGGGTCAGCTTTGGCTAATTTGACTTCCCCAAAAGGAGGCCTTTTATTTCAGGCATTTGTGCTGAAAGGCACGCCTGAGTATAGACTTGTTCACCAGCAAATGTGTGAATTTTCTAGATGTTCTGCATTCACACAGGCCACTTTTAGTATTAAAAAAAAAGTTTGAACTGAATATTTTCAGATAAGATATTTCCTTAAAATGGATATTTTAGTAGGACAGGAACCAATCAGATCATTGCCCATCTGACTTAACCTTGGGCTTTGGGCTTGGTCACCTCTTCTGCTCTCAGAAACCTGCTTTGAACAGACAGAATTCCTTCCTCACTGGATGGATACAGATCTATTCCCAGAAGGAAGCCCTTCTTTGCAAACAGGCCCTACAATGCCCTTAGCACTGTGGATATTTAAGAAACGCTGCTGTACTTCAATAGTTGTCAGCATATTGTGACTCTGGCACAGAAAATTATCAAGGAAGCCAATACAAATTTTTCACTTGGAAAAATGTGGAGAGAGAAAGGAAGGCACTCCGAAGGCCAGGAGAGCACTTTTTAAAAAATTGGTTGCATGGCTAATTGAATCAACAATGTCTGGCATATTTATATGTATGCCTCAGTATCCAGGGTATACAGAACATAATAAGTCTTGGTTCAATCTCCCAATAGAAATGTCTATTGGTTTTTATTCCTGGTTTTAAGAAATGTAATATATGCATGACAAAACATTTTTAAATATATAAATTTAGAACAAAATTAAACCATTTATCATAATGAACCCCCACAGTAAAAGGCTATCATTTATAGATTTGTCCTTCCATGACTTTTTTAGATCAAAACTACTTAAAAGAATTTGTTTTTATGAACCAGGCAGTATACTAAGCATTCATTGCATACTATCTTTTAAACTCCTTATAATAATCTTGTGAAGTACTATCGCCTACCTAATAAGAATTATTTTAATGAGAGAAAAAATACTATTTTAAAAATACTGAGCCCCCAAAGAATTAAGGTAATTTTATGTGGCTACTCTGAAATGAAATCAGGAGATAAAGCTCATTTATCTAACTCTGAAGTCCAATACAACTGTGATAGATTAGGGAAGAGAGAAAAAAAGAAAAAGAGAAACCATTCAAGAGATATAGCTAGATTTTCATAAATATTTAATTTTAATAAAAACAAAAATAGGATTATATAAATAAGGATTGAACTTTGCCTTCTAAATATTATCTAATAAGAATCTCAGAATGTGACCTTATATAATTTCACTATTTTCAAAACATAATTAAAATAAGACTCTCAAGGTAAGATCAACTTGGATTATAATGGACCATAAAGCAATTTGGTGAAAGGAGATTACAGAGAGAAACCTACAGGGTTAGAGTAGAGACTGTATTAATGTGTGTCTTCCAGCCCGTAGGATACTAAGAATTGCCAGCTAGCCAAGGAAGGGGGCAGTTAGGGGGATGAAAAGGATGGGCATGGAGTACGGTATATTCTCCTTCTGGCTTTTTGAGAGGAACTAATCCTACATCTGCCTGCATGACAACCATGGCCTCTGGAACTGTGAGAGAATAAATTTGTTTTTGGTGGCCACTCCAAGTATCGTAAAGGGCCCACCTAGGCTTTATCTAGGTGGTGCTTGGGGATTGTGTGGTGCTATGGATCAATCCCAGATCCTCACACATGTACGACATATGCTCTACCACTTGAAGCATACTCCACACACACACTCTGAAAATAAAGTTGCTTTTAGTCCTCCAGCATGCGTGAATTTTTTACAGCCATCCTGGGAAATAGCTACACTATCCTATCCAGAGCATTTGATCACTTTTTGTTACTCACTTATCAACATCCAACAGACATTTGTAATTTACTAGCATATCACAGACACAATGTAGAAACACGTTTTCCATGTGAAATGGCTAAATGCAATTGTATGGTAAGTTTTTTTTTAAAGTCATTTAATCAATTCCATATTGATGGACTGTTAGGCTATTTCCAACATTTTATTTTTATAAATAATAGTGTGACTAAAACTCTGAGTTGATCCCATCTTGGCAAGTTTTTTCTTCAAATGATTTCCTTGGGATAAAGTTGCCAAAATGAGTTCCTAAATCAAGTATGTATTTCAGCTTAGGATTTCGATACATTATTACTAAATAGATTTTCAGTTCATAATTCTACAAATAGCATATCAAGAATGCAGTGAAAACTGGATATTTATTTTTTGATAACTTTGATTTTTATAAAATACTTTGAGAATGTTTGTTGTTGGTCTAGGCATACTTAGCTCAGCCCCTTTCTTTTCTTTTCTTTTTTTTTGGGGGGAGGGCACACCTGGTGACACTCAGGGCATGCACTCAGCAATCTCTCCTGGGTTGGTGGACTGTATGGGACGCCGGAGCAATCGAACTGTGGTTCGTCCTAGGTCAGCCGCTTGCAAGGCAAACACTCTACTGCTGCGCCACCATTTTAGCCCATCAGCCCCTTTCTGAGCCTGCAATTCTATCTGGTACCAAATACAATATTCTAGTACATGAAAGACAGTAATGTCATATCTTGCAAGTTCAAGAACTCTAAGTATAACAAAGAGAATAGTAAATTGAAAACCAGGAGGTTTGATCAAACTAATTCATTTATATAACAGTTTCTCTTCATATTTTGCCCTATCTGCCATCTGGGAAATCTTCATGATTGATGTGAACAATGCAATGGAAGCGAGAAGGTTTGAATTAGGCTTCCTCTGCTCATCAATGATGTTCTTAGGAAAGGTTTTGTTTGCTTGTCTGTTTTAGTATTTGGACCACATCCAGTGATGCTCAGGGTTTATTCTTGGCTCTGAGCTCAAGGATCACTCCTGGTACTAGAAACTATATGTAATACCAGGGTTGTCTAAATACAAGGCAAATGCCTTACTCACTGATCTATCACTCCAACCCCAGGAAATTACTTTTAGACACACTAAACTATTTCCAGATAAGCAACATGGACATGATAATAGTAGTCTCAATCCTATCAAGTTTGGGAGATTCCCAGAGAAAATATTACACGTTAAAAACACTGACCTAGAACCTGACACATGGTAAGTCTTTAGAAATGCCAATTTATTCTTATTATGTAGTAATAACAGCAGCATTAGTCTTACTGCACATGTGGCAAGTTAATGCAACTGCATTCATTCATAGACAGCCAAAGTCACAGGTTCAAGCCCAGTGGACTTATCTCTGTTCCACTGTCACACTGACTGTCTGTTCCACTGACTATATTGCAATATAATCCTAGCCAGCTGACCACCAGGCAATCTGGTGAACACATTGTTAAATCATCAAATTCCATTGTCATAGTCCTCCTGAATGAAAGCTCAGAGAATCTCCACTGGAGACATTGTGAAAACAAAACCTGAGATGAAGTTGTCAGGAGCAAGGAGGAAGGAAGGAATCAGAATATCAAGAGGTTAACACAAGCAACTTTAGGGCAAAGATGAGCCAATAATCCTGCAAGGAATAAGTTGAATGTATTTCAGTTCTGAGGAAAAAGTAGCAATAACAACAAAATGGTGGACCTCTTTGTTCCTTGTTACCAACTTTGAAAGCTTTGCAAGTATATAGACTCAGATGATATTAAGATTTTTCCTTTCTGAGCAGGCTGATTAACACTTACCTGACTTAAAATGTAATGTGTTAATTGTTGCAGTTGTAGCCAATTAATTGTTGGGTAGAAAATATATATTTGCATTCCTTCTGAGAGAAGTTGCAATAGAAACATCTTAATAAAATGAGTTATCTCTATCCTCTGGGGTAAGTGGTTAATGGAAGAGCATAGATTTTTTTTTTGTATTGAGTTTATTCTTAGGTACACTCCCCAGGAGGGCTTTTATGAGATTATTTTCTTAAGTATTCATTTTTGAAAAATAACATGAGTACACATTTTGCTGATAATATCACTAATGAATGAGTTTTGAGTTTTATTTTTATATTAGAATTATCAACAGAATTAGCTGTACATCTCTATTTCTTCAAATAATGCTGTAAAAAACATGTGTGGACAAAAGTCTTTTTCTGAATAGTTATGGACCCTGAGATAGACGTCCTCAAGGTAGATAGTCATACGGAAGCTCTATTCTTAGCTTTTTTGAGTTGTCATATTGTTTTCAAAAAAGGTCCGCCCAAGTTAACATTTCTACCAGCAGTGAATGAAGGTTCCTTTCTCTTCACATCCCTATTAGCAGTAGTTGTTTTCGTTCTTTTTCCAAAGCACTATTTTACTATTGAATTACTGTGAATTACAAAGTTATTCTTGTTTGAGTTTCAGGGATTCATTGTTATAACAACAATTTCTACACCAGTATCCAACCCGTAGTACACCCAAAGACTCTCCTACTCCTCAACCAGCATTTATGACAGGCACCTATTTTTTAACTTAAGCACTGTGGTTTACTATGTGGTTTACTACTATGGAGTGCTGAAATGAGGTAAAAAAAAAGTATATATATATATATATATATATGCATATATATACTACCCTTATCAATAACGAACAGTATTGTATATTTCTATTTCTGCTCTTTACAAAATTTGGTAAATTTCTAAGCTATATTATTTAATATTCTCACATACAAGACATAAGAAAATCCTTTCATATCTGAGTACCAAGGCTGGACTGCCTTTAATTAAAGCATATCATTTTTCACTATGGACAATATGAATCATAATTTGTTCTTTTGTTTTGGCTGCCTGGAAATACAGACTTAATTTTCAGAATAATAGTTATTATTAAGAATCTATGCCATGTACATCTTTATTTTTATTCTATCTTGTTTTCCTTGTCTATCTGTCTGACTGCATTTAGTTTTTAGTTTTACTAAAACTATTAGTATAAAAACTATCTGTGTAAAAGTTTAACAACACGAGACCTAAGCATTAACCACTGAACTTTGTTATGTGCCTGTCAAGGAGATGTGGAAGTGTAAGGGTTGGGAGTTGGAGGATCACAAGTTTGGGAGCACTGGTGATGCAAGTTGACAATGATGGTGGCACTCAGATGTGAGAGAATACACCTATAACTTAACTATAAATAACTTTATAAATCATTGTTCTTTAAGTATAAAAGTATAAGAAATAATCTGTATATTCTTGAACCATAGAATAAAATAAACATAAATATATGTATATATAAATAAGTCCTTTAGAGGTAGCATTCTTTTTTTTTTCTTGGTTTTTGGGTCCCACCCAACAGTGCTCAGAAGTTACTCCTAGGGGCCGGGCGGTGGCGCTGGAGATAAGGTGCCTGCACTAATCTAGGATGGACCGCGGTTGATCCCCTGGTTCCCCATATGGTCCCCTGAGCAAATAGCCAGGAGTAACCCCTGAGCGTCACCAGGTGTGGCCCAAAAACCAACCAAAAAAAAAAAAAAGAAGTTACTCCTGGCTCTATGCTGAGAAATCGTCCCCTGCAGGCTCGGGGAACCATATGGAATGCCGGGATTTGAACCACCGTCCTTTTGCATGCAAGGCAAATGACTTACCTCCATGCTATCTCTCCAGCCCCGAGGCATCATTCTTTAGCAGTGTAATAATGACAACTTAACGTGTTAACCTGATTTGGCTAAATTTAAGAAACTGGTAAAATACAATTTCTGGATGTGTCTAAACCATATTACTTAAAGATGTTTTTTAAAGAGACTATTTGATTCAGTAGAATGAGGATAAAAAGATGCATCCTCAGAAAAGTAGGTTAATTAGTAAGCTAGAGTAGATCACAAATAGCAGAGGAAAAGCACATTTTTTCTCTCTTCTTGAATTGATGTCTTTCTTCTCTTGACTTTGGATATCAGAGCCCCTGACAGCAGCCAACTAGTAGCTTAACCATTCTTTCTCTTCTGCATTTGATAGATTATGATATTTCTGAAAAAATGTAAACCTTATCTATAATGAATCATGTCTGACATATATACATACATATATACATATATATATATATATATATCTGTCTATCTGCCTTCTACTGTTCTATTCCTCTGAAGAGTCTTAACTCATACAGGTAGCAATGTATTTGGAGTCAAAAGACACATTGACAAGTCAATGAGTCCTGTTAGTTGGATATAGTAGGCATGCCAATTTAACCATTTTTTCTTGTCTTGATTTGTAAAATAGAAGTGCACAATATAACTTCTACTGACCTCACACCATCACCATGAAGAGTACATGACTTAACAAAATGTTCAAATAATATATATGTATATATATAAATTAAAATATTTTAAAATCTCGGGTCTAATATACTGTATTGAGGACAGAACCCTTGAAATTGAAATCAGTGAAACTTATTCAAAACCAATTTAACTAAAGGATGTATTTTACCACTAAGACTAAACAATCTACTGAGACAGTTCTTGAGAAGTGATATTTTTCAGGAACAGATATTAGTTTTTAACTTTGTTTTAGCTTTTTTGACTTTTATGCTAACCCCATAATTTCTGTAGACATATTAAAGATGTAGGTCTTGTCATGTAACTTAATTAGTCTCTACAAAATTCTCCAGACCATCAATATAACAAAGTGTCCAACTTATGTCTGAGACCTTCCAATATTCACACCAGATGCAGGGCTCTGGTTCTTATTCTTGCATCCGGAGGCAACCTGAGAGAGGCATTTTCTCACTTTGAAGCTTTTGTTTGGGAAGACATCATATACACTTTTTCCCTCTAGTCATTTTATCTGACTTCTGGAACCATGCAACCAACTAGGATGGAATTATGTGTTCTGACATAATGGTTTAGAGATAGACTGTACTCTGTTCTCTATCATTAATCAGCTATTAAATTAAGACATATGCTTTAAATAGTTTTGCTTACCAAAAATATAAAGATGAAAGCAATACATCTGTATGCAGACATGAGAATGTGTCTTCCAGAACTCCAACTACCTTCAGTATGATGCCAGCTTCTGCACTCTGAAGTCAATGCCTTCCCTCACATCACAAAGTACATGTAACATGAACGCATCCCAGCCAAGTACTGAGCATGAGAACATGTGAGACACAAAGGACTAGTGGAGGACATGGGAGATGCTTTTTCTTTGGTTTGCATATTTGATACCAGACCTCCCTGAGAACTTTTCCAAATATTGCAGGCTAAAAAAAAAACTCCAATCTAAATTATATTCCTTCTATCTCTCCTAAAACCAGTGTTAAGACTTTCTTTCCCAGATTTCCCTGACAAATTCTTTTTCCTACAGGAATTTCCCCTAATAATTTTCTCCATGTTTAATCCCCTTTGGGTGTTCTTTCTAGAGATTATATTCTAATTCACCATTTCACAGAGCTGTTATGAAAGCTAAGTAATTTTATATAATCAAAGAATCTTGCCACTTCTAAGTCAAAGTTAAATCTCAGTCCCTACTCACATGAGATTGACCAACCACCATCTTTTCCTAGGTACCAGTTCTCCTTAGTTCTTTATTTCTTATAGGATGAGTCATCTCACCTTTATCTCTGGAATTTTTATCTTCTGGAACAAAACCTTCTGGGGGGAAAATAACTATAGCTTTTGCTAAGAAGTTGAATTTCTACTCTAATAAGTTCGATAGTGCACAGAATCATTAAATTGCAGACTTTATATTCTACTTTCTCTTATAACTAACAGTAATTAAATAATTAATACATTGACAGTAAAATTTTAAATTGAATTTATGTATACAATTTTACCTTCAACTTTTTAAAATAAAAGAACTGTCCTAATTTTTGTCTGTTCTTCCCTTGTGGCTGACTGAATATAATGGGCTAGTGAGCAATATACATCATAATAAATGTAAGAGCAATGAGAGACAAGGAATGTGAGTTTCTGGTTTGCATTAAAGAACAATGTCTTGGGTCTCTAGCTTATTTTTTTCCTAAAAGGAAATTGAGGAAAAAGACATTTTGAATTATTATATTTGGGGGATCCTTTGTTATAGCAGTATAGATAGTACCTTACATAACCAACTTTCTGCTCTACTTCTATATTCCTTGACTGACCCATGGCCCATTGACAGCATTGCCTCTTTAATCCATTAGTGCTTACTTCTCAATATGGCACTTAATTATATTTGATGACTTTGAAGGACAGCAAAACTAGTTCCCTTTGGGGAAACGATTATCTCAAGTAAAAGCTAATAGTCTTAATGGTTTAAAATGGCACTAAATGGTCCTCGACATTTGGGTAAAGCCATCTGGTCATTTTCAGATACACATAATAATAAGCACCCGGGAAATGTCTATATATGGGCTGAACAATATGTCCCAAATGATATATACTTATTACCTTTACTATCTTTCACTAAAATTCAAGCTACAACTATCAGTTACTTGAATACAAAAACAAGTTGTCATTCTGGCAATCTGACTGAAATGACTCAGGCTACAAAGCTCCCTAATTCTAGTGAAGGTCAAAATGCAATGTTGGTTCTAGGGAAAGTCTTTGCACTTGCACCACAGTAAGAGCCCTGGGACGCTGCCTGAACCTGTTCATGGCCAATGCATTTGTTTAAAACTGAGTCCTGACAGTTGGGCAAAAATCATGTGTTTTTGCTCCAGGAGTCTTTATGCCTTCTGAATGTGATTTATCAGTTAGTCAAGCAAATTGAGGAAAAAATGAAATTATTCTCTTTGTAATCATAATGTTTTGTTTTATTTCCTGCCTCCTTTTCTGTGAGGACTTGTACTTAGACTTGATATTGACCTTTGACCTTAAAATTTCAACATTAAAATAACCATGATCATATCCTAGCCATACTTCCTTTTATAATCCAAAGTATTATTAATCATGAGATTTAGGCTTAATTTTATAAAAATGTCCAGCGAAGTCCTGATGTTTGTGGTGGAGATCATTTGATGATATTTATCAGCAAACTATAGAAGTTGGTGCAATAAGTCAATATATTACCTCCTCATTGAATTATCTAATAATAACCCACTGGTCTAATAATGACCTGAGTAAGTAGCACTGTTAAAAATTCTCTAATTCATTTAAATTTTCAGTGTCCCTAAACTTGCTGTAATGAACACAGAAAAAAAAATTAAAAAAAACAACTATTACAGACCTTCATGGCTTTCATGAAATAGATATTTATAAAAGGTCAAAACCTTTTTTTTCCAAGTGTATTAAGGGGTCACGTAAGGGAATAAAAAAAATGGTATTTGCCTGGGTTCAAGAGAAGCAGCAGCACTGGACAGTGTGTAGCTGCTTCAAAGAAGGGAGCATGACCAGAGGTTTTCATTCTTCACTCAAGCAATTTGAAAGCATCCATAATATTTGACAACTCTGTTTCCATTGCTAGTTTTAAAAGAGAATATTAGAATATAAGTAGGGGCCCGGGAGATAGCATGGAGGTAAGGCGCTTGCCTTTCATGCAAAAGGTCATCGGTTCGAATCCCGGTGCCCCATATGGTCCCCCGTGCCTGCCAGGAGCAATTTCTGAGCATGGAGCCAGGAGTAACCCCTGAGCACTGCCAGGTGTGACCAAAAAAAAAAAAAAAAAAGAATATAAGTTGGAGTATAAGTTTGGAATTAACCACTGCTTAGCTTTTGTAACACTGGCTTTGCTTAATGTCAGAAGAATTGAACTTAATTTCTGTTTTAATCTGGTTTTGCTTAGACACTTAAATATAAGTACAGCCATGACAGGATCAAGTTTTAAGAAATAAAGACTGGGTCCAGAAGAACTGCCAGTTCCTGGAACCAAACTACATGGGTACATACCAGGAAATATAGCAACGGACAGATGGCCAGATGTCAACCACTTGCTGGGTCTGAAGGTGATTACAGAAACTGGCCATGACATTCTGAATATGGAGGTGCATGATTTCCCCTCACTGACCCTACAACCCACTCTAGCTGTTAGTCTGATGCAATTTTGCACTAAGAACCTATAATTTGGGGCCCGGGAGATAGCATGGAGGTAAGGCGTTTGCCTTTCATGCAAAAGGTCATCGGTTCGAATCCCGGTGCCCCATATGGTCCCCTGTGCCTACCAGGAGCAATTTCTGTGCATGGAGCCAGGAGTGACCCCTGAGCACTGCCGGGTGTGACTTAAAAACCAAAAAAAAAAAAAAAAAAAAGAACCTATAATTAAAAAAAAATCAAGTATCCAGAGGTGGAAACCCCTAAGTTCCCTATAAAAGAGGGCCTGTGAGTCCCAACAGAGTCTCCATTTTCTTAGGAGGTGGTTGACCCCAGTATGCTGGAATAAAACTCCTTTCTTTTCTTACCATGCTGTCTGTCTCCTTTGGTCTTTGTGAGAAGGGTCTTGAGTCCAGAATTAAAACTAGGAGACCACACTGTGTTCTAGTAACTGTACACCATCTACGAATTGGAATAGGTAAAGGTCTGCAGCCCTGGGGAGAGTGTATACCAGTGGAGATGTATGGTATATGATCCAAGATGGCAGAACTATTTGTGATTGCCATTACAGGAAGGTAATAAATCAGTGTTTTCAAATGGGGGCCATCATGATATTCCAAGGAGGACATAGGTGAAAACCATGTAAGTTAGGGGAACTATGGTCAAAGGGAAAGATAAGGTAGATCACATAAAGAAAGCAAGATCAAAGGGTAATATATATATGAAGAAAAAGAAAGAAACATTGCTATAGCAGTTGTGCTGGAGACTATGCAAGCCTCATGGCTAAGAATTCTCCCTATCATGATAGGGAGGAAGTTTATAATTGCACTATCACATCCCTGATTAATTAATTTACCTGATGGGAATTTTTTTTGGTTTTGGACCACCCCCAGTGGCACTCAGGGGTTACTAGTTGCTCTGCAACTCAGAAATTACTACTGGATATTAGAAGACCATGTGGGCAAATGTCCCATCTTCTGTGCTATCATCCTTCCACTCCAAGGATTTTTAAGCTAAGTGGTATTTTACTTAGAGAAAAGTTCTCTGAGAAATTGAAATTTGCACTTGGTAGGTTGGGGAGCCAAGTCCAGTCCTCATTCTATTTTATAATCAGTTGGAGTCAGAGTGATAATACAGCAAATATGGTACTTAACTTGCACAGGGCTGACCTGGGTTAGAGCCCCAGCACCCCTATAAACTTCCCCAATCCTCTCCAAGAGAAATCCCTGAGCATGAAGTCAGTAGTAATTTATGAAAACTACTGCATATACTTACCCTGCTCCTTGGGGGAAAAATGGTCTGTGACCAGCATTTTTGAATGCCCTTGGTGGCAATCTTGCCTCAGATACTTAATATATGGTGGCCATATGCTTGGCTGGGCACTTATCTGAAGGATTTTTACAAAAAGACAATAATGGGACAACAATGAAAGAACAGTAGCAGCATATCTTGAGTCACTAGAAATAAAATAAACTATATAAAATCATCATGGGTATATTTCTTTAGCTGAAAATCCAAGTTATAATGATAGGGGTCATACTGTTGGAATCAGATTTTTGCTTTATCTCAGTAACTAAAATCAGAGAAGTGAGTGGATTGGATTTCCTTTGTGAATGATCTGCAAACACAAAAGGCTGAGAGAGAATGGATCGTTTTATCAGATTTGTTATCCAACAAGGCAATCTCAGGTCAACAGGGCTTTGTGCCACCCGAGCACATTTTAAACTCCAAACTCATTTGCCATCCAGCATTGCACCTGGGTCTCCTTTGACACTAGTGTGGTCCAAATTTCTTTGGCCCAATGAATATCTGCTTTTTGAATTATCTTTTCCCAGATGTAGTTTCCAGGCAGCCAAATTTAACCTTGTTTTATTATTTCCTGACCCTCGTTTCTAACCTCTTTGGGGACATTGTGATCGGCTAGGTGTTGACAATGCTACCTAATTTAGAAGCATCTGCGATTTGCATCAATAGGTAAGAGTTCTTCAAATAATTAATAAAGATACTAAGAAATAATATTCCTATCAGAGAGTATGCCCTGTATTTGAAAAGCACTGGCATTTCTCTCCATATCATTTCATTTACTAAATCTCAGCCTCTTTCCAAACCACATTCTTCTCCAGTCCATCTGACTTGGACTTTGATGCCAAATATAACATTGAAATGGTGTTTTTTGTGGGTATGAGTTGCTCATCTCCACGCCAAGTACTCTTGCCTTCATTGAATGGTGGCTGGACAAGCAACACTCTTGAAGAAACTTTAAGTCAATAGGCATAGCTGGTCTATCACAAGGAACTTGCAACTTCATTTTAACTTTAAATTTTATAGAGCTTTTCCATTTCTATTCTGGGACTATTCTCCAAGGACAATATTAACTGGTATAACTATTTTTCATTCTCTCTTAAGAGTTGTTCAACTCTCAGCACCCATTTCAAAGAGTAAGTGTTTACTTAAGGCATTTAGTGAACTTTTGACTGGTATATCTATGGGTTGGCTTCTAACTGGAGCCCATTATTAATTAGATCTAAGCATCATTTGATATTATTCCTCTCTGAATTGAGTTTGGTTTTCTTCCTTTCCTTCACAGTAATTTTCTACTATTCCTAATTCCATTGTAGCACATTCAGGCCAGCTCACTTGATTATGAATATTTCCTCCAAATTGGTCCCTAATTTTAGTGTTACTCATTTTATTTTTATTTTTTTCCAGGAAATATCAGCTTTACTCAGGCCCTAGTCACCACATGTGTGGCCTATAATCTTAAATCTATTTAAGCATGCTCTCCTCAGCTTGCCCTGTGCCTTAGCTTCTTTCAGCCATCTCTTCTCCATTCATATTCCTTGCTGAATCTCTCTTCAAACTCCTCCTAATCTCCCTCAGGACAAACCTTTTGTAACCCCTCCAAGACCCCGTCCAGAAATGGGCATGTATTTCTTGTAGGTAAGGTTACACAGGAAGAATAGGGGGGTGGGATAACATTCAGAGGATTTTTTTTTAATTTTTTTTTAATTTTTATTGTACCTGAAGTTCATTACACTGAATTATTTACGGTACATAGTGACAATGAATGAAGGGCATTCCCACCACCAGTGTTGTCCTCCCTCCACTCCTGTTCCCAGCATGTCTCCCATATCTCCCTCCTTTACCCACCACCCTCCCAGAATACTAGTGTAACTGGTCTCCACTTTACAGCTTGTTGTAGGTTGGGTATCTATTCTGTTTGGTGTTCCAGTCTGGTCATTTTTTATTTACACTACATGTTCATATGACTGGTCCTGGTAACATCCTTTTCTCCCCTCAATTTATGAGGCTGAATGATTCAGGTTTTGATATTCTGTTTGAGATAAAAAGGTTAAGGAAAGGAGAAGAAAAAATTTGGTATCAACTACTAAAAGAAAATGAAATTAAAAATCACCAAATAATATCCACAAGAGTGAAAAAAAGTGGAAAAAAGAGAGAAGGAAAATAATATCAAAAACGGAAAAAATAAAACAAAACCAGAAAAAGGAATACTGGAGTTACCCCACTTTTTTTTGTATAGGCACAGTAAGTATTGGGGAGTGTTACTCATCTTAAATCCACTCTATCACCTGGTCAACCCTAACTACGTTTCTAGAACTATCTAGTTCTATCTACTAGAACTATCTAGTGATAGTTCTTAAGTTGCCTTCAGAGTTATATTCAAATATTTAATACTTCCTATGGGTTCTGACTTGGGCTTTTTGGTTAGCCTATTAGTCATTCTCTTCCTTATGCATCAAACACAATTTTAATCAGATTTGGTTACTGGGTCAACCCTAGGCTTTCTCAACTAAGCCTCTGTATTGTTCACCCTTTATATCTTCCATTTACTCTATCCTAGCTGCTTTCTTTTTATATACTTATGTTTTGCTGTGATTTATTCTGCTTTTGTTTTGTTCTATGGTGACACCTGGCTTATTCCTGTCTTTATGCTTAAAGTTCACTCCTGACTGTGCTTGGGGGACCCATATACAATACTAGAGATTGAATCTGAGTCACCATAAAAAAGGAAAGTGCCTTACCCTTGTGCTATCCCTCCAGAACCCTGTCTCCATCCTTTGTAAAGTATCCTACCCATGCCTTAAGTCTTGGTTTATATGTCCTTTCTTCCAGAAATTCTGAGAAATAATGGACCAAGACTGACTTTTATGATTGGGTTCCCATTCTGTTCTTTGCTAAAGAATTACATTTGAAAATCTGACATTTAAAAATCTGACATTTCAGTCTTGTAGTCTAGTAATCTGTTGGCTACAACTTCTTTGTGTGCAAGATCTATATCTTATTCATTTTGAAACATCTTGCCCCTAATGTGAAGGTGTAAATATATGCCAAATAAATATTAGATTAATTATACCTAACTTACATGAAATGCTATGCAAATTGGAAATTGGTTGCATTCGTGATATAGTAGTGAGTCTAGCTACCTTCGAGAATTAACTAATTTTTATTGAAGGTTTTATCACTGAATGGTTTTCTATTCTTCATTTCATTTAGGCAGTTTCTAAATCCTAATCATTTCTTTTGCCCTTGGTCAAGTTTATCAGTCTCTCCCAGATGTCTGTGGTTGTTCCTTTGGAACAGAAAAGCAGAAAAACCAAAATGAGTCCGACACGAGGCCTTCTACCACAAAGGGGTCCAGCTGTCAAAATTTACACGCTGCCATTCTCCTGAATGCAGAAGGACAACGGAGTTTTAAACCACTGATCAACTTCTCTTCTTGTTTGTTTTCTGCTTGGGTGCATTGAAAGCAATTGCACAGGAAGTGGAAGTTTCAGTGTAATCCCTGAGGACTTCCCCTTTCAGACAAGAAATGCTTAAGTGAAGGAATGGAGAAAGGAGGGTCTCCATTGAAAGAGGCCGCTTCAAAAAAAATATATGGTCTTTGGCTGAGGCTTGGCATGCTTGAATTTCTCTTGGGCAGAAGATAAAAAGTTAGTTTTTCTAATTTCTGTTGGGTCCTATTTTCTTAATTTTATTCACCAAACCTAGCTTGTTTTTTCTCATTTTGCCTTTTTCATTTGCAGATGGAAGGCTGAATCTTTCTTGTCTTTCCTTCACTTTCTCTCCCCCCCCCCCACCACCAGAGTGCCCCCGAATAGTAAACAAATGCCCAACTCTTTCTGATTCCTTTGGCTGGGATGCAACTGATCATCCCTTACATCCGTTTGGATTGCTTTAATCCGAGCAGCTCATTTCTTGCTTGGCTCTATTTTTTAAGAGGCTTCTGTCCTTGTTACATTCTCCCCCTTTTATATTTTTTCTGCATAAACTTTTATTAGACCTTTACAGAACCAACAGAGATAGCAGGAAATATGTTTTATGATCCATTTGAAAAAATATCAGCTGCATTTTGCTGAAAGGGATTTTTTTTCGCCAGGATTGTGGAAACCCAGCTCTGAACATCCTTGCTTCTTTCTGCAGGTTGGAAGCCTCAGCTAGCTCTTGCCTGTTCTTCCTTGGCCTTAGCAGTCTGATCACATAAGCAGCCTGGCACCAAGTACCAGCCATATCTCACCCTCACTGTGGCAGGAGGCGATCAATAAATGGATTAATCACACTTTGGGGATCTCACACCCTGGGAAGGAACAAAAACGAGGACTGGAAGACTATTGTTTGCTAATGTGCTCTGTCTGGAATTTGCACACCAACCCATAGAATTCGGGCCCACAAAAGAACTCACCTACGATGACCAAGACCAAGTGCAGAATGAGAGCTTCTAGAAATGTTTCAGGGACTCCATTTCAACTGCTCAGCAGTGTTTCAGAAAATATCCCACCAAGAATGTTACAGGGTTATACTGTCTTGCCCAACCAGCCTACAGATATGCAGATTTTTTAGCAGGAAAGAAACTATGGACACTATATGTATGTCTTCTAAATGTATTTCTAAATTCTCTAAAATGAGGGGAGTGTTCAAATTTGGATTGGTGATGTAGTTTCTGTATTTGTGGCTAAAAATATGAGTGAAAAAACCCTCATAAATTAAATTAGTTTGGAATAGGGTAAGGGATGTTCTTGAATAAAAGGCCCAGATGTCTCAGAATTCTAAGAGTCTGTATCTACTTTAGTAAAAGGGTGTGTGTGTGTGTGTGTGTGTGTGTGTGTGTGTGTGTGTGTGTGTGTGTATTACAAGCTACATTGCATTTGGTTTGGAAGGATTGAGGTTTGTGTTCTGCCTCTCAAAGAAAGCAACTGAGCGTCTCGGTTATGTCCTTCTTGTAACGGACTCAACCTGTCCTTGTGGTAGCAGTAGATGAGATGTTGCAGAAGGAGTAGATGAGATGCTGCAGGAGAAAGTTTTTCTATAGCTAAAATAAGCTCTGCAGTTTTTAGTACTTTCCTAAAGGAATGTGCTTGTAAGGGGACGGAGAGGGGAGAAAAGTCTGCATTTCTGATAAGACTTAAATTATCTCTTATCTGATCCCCATTCCATGTGAAAAAAGACAGTCAGAGAGTCAGTGCAACTGATTTAATGAGAGAGAGAGAATGAAAGAGAGAGAGAAAGATATAGAAAGAGAGAGAGAGAGAGAGAGAGAGAGAGAGAGAGACTCCCTATTACTAATCTTACTCTTCCTATGCAAATCTGTTGGCTCTTACCTACATGTATCTTCAAAATCCATTCTGGTTCAAAAGGATTCGGGTTCTGCCCCTGGCTGTTCTAACTCCCCACCCTGCATAGAATCACCCTCATTTACAAAATAATTTTATTAGTGTTGGATTAAGGAGTTCTGACCTTTGGAGAATTAGCAGCATAATTACAGGCGGGTGCATCCAATCATCCCCAGTCACTGGGCTGGCTCCTTGGCCACGACCTCTCAGCAGTAATGAGTGACAGACCTGAGAGAGCAAAGCTCTCTAATACTCTAATCACCAGGTACCACTTAAATGCAGCGTGATTTTGTCCAGAGTGGAAAGAAAACCAAGCTGCCCTTTGGAACTCCGAGTCCTTTTTTGCATTCCAATTCAGCTTTCAACACTTGGACTAATTCAGTCACTATCTGCACCCAAACCAGAGCCCACGTGCACAGCTGTAATTAGGGAACTGAGTCCGGTTTTTCTCCTTCCTTGCACTGCCCTAAAATGACTCCTGAGTGTGGCCAAGGCTGAATTTCTGTAGAGGTATCAAGTGTCCTCTGAAATGGGTGAGTCAAGGGACCCATAAGTGAGTGCATGAGATGCAGAGCACTGCCTTACTCTGCTTTGCACTGGCTTCTTTGGTTACAGAATTTTCAAAAGTTCTAGTGAAATGAATCAAAATGCCAAAAGAGCCTAGGCAGTGAGTGGGTTGTTTCATATTTCCCTGTTTGATTTTTTCCTGTAGGTGAGACATGATGGAGAAAGTACAATAAGTGCCTTCACCACTGACAGAAACCCTCTAACATAGGCTCCTGAGAATGACTGTTTAATTATCTTGAGCTACATCACCTTTTATCCAGGCATATATATGTATTATATAAGCACAGGTAAGTATGACATACACTATGTGTTACTTATGGTTCATTGCTAAATCTTAGTAACACTTTTTACATTAAAATAAAGACAAATAGAACAAATGAAGCAAAACGGAAAACAGAAATCACAAAGCAGAGTGGAAGTAAACCCATATGCAACCAACATGAACAGATTAACCTCACCAACAAGATGTAGTATGAATGGATGAATGGATGGATAAATGGATGGATGGAATTTGGATGGATTACTAGATGGATGGATTGGATGGATGGTGATGATGAAAAGCAGAATGCATGTATATTATGTATGCAAGAACTCACATTAAATAAAAAGAAAGCAATAGGCTCAGCATGAAAGAAGTATAAATTAAGTTGTTCCAAAACAATGGCAGGCACTACTGCATTCCTAGCCAATAAAATAGATATCCAACCAAAAATACAAATAAGTATGTTATCTATTAATAAATATGTGATTCAAGAAAGAAATTATAATCATCAAGAAATATACATTCAACACAGGGCACCCAAATATATAAAACAATTATCAACAGAGCACTAGGGATTTGTTAATATCTATGAAATAATTGTAAGGAATTTCAAAACCAATTGCAACAACAGACATATTCAAACAAAACTAATAAAAAATAATGACATTAAATAAAGAAATTTTAATGGGGCCAGAGCAGAGACACAAGCAGTAAGGCATGTGCCTTGCGTGCCCTAATCTAGGATGGATTATGTCCCATATGGTCCCCCAAGCCAGGGATGATTCTGAGTGTATAGCCAGGAGTAACCCCTGAGCATCAATGAGTGTGGCCCCAAAACCAAAAAAGAAAAGAAAATTTAAAATTTAAAAAGGCAAACTTAGTTAATATATTCAGGACCTTTAATAACCCCAAAAATGAATACATATTTTTCTTCATGGATGCATATGTTTCTTCATGTAACATGATCAAGGGTAGATCATATGTTGGGACCCATAAATGAAGCTTAATACATGAAAATTAATATTACATCAACATATTTACCAGTCACATGGTATGAGAACAGAAATCAAAAGCAAAAGAGAAATAAAGAAAATTGAAATATTGAAATAAAACAGCATGCTTCTGAGTAACTCATAAATGAGGAAATTAGAGTATAAATTTAAGTTATCTGGAAAACAATGAATATAAAGAGATTAATTATTAGGTATTTTGGGATTGTAGAAACCAATAATTGAGAAATTATTTCAATACAGACACAATCAATTTTGCAACTGTCTGTTCATTTATTCTCTCCATTTTTTGATGGGGTTAGATTTTTTTCTTGCTTAGTTCTGTCAGTACCTTGTATATCTTAGATATTAGCTCCTTATCTAATGGGTTTTGTGTGAATAGCTTCTCCCATTTTGTGGGTGGCTTTAGTATCCTAGGCATTATTTCCTTTGGGGTGCAGAAGCTTCTCAGTTTAAAATAATCCCATTTGTGTATCTCTGCTTTGACTTGTTTAGAGAGAGCTGTTTCTTCCTTGAAGGTGCCTTTAGTCTCAATGTCATGGAGTGTTTTACCTACGTGTTATTCTATATACCGTATGGTTTCAGGTCTGATATCAAGGTCTTTAATCTATTTGCATTTGACCTTGGTGCATGGTGTTAGCTGGAGGTCTGAGTTCGTTTTTTTTTTTTTTTTTTTTTTTTTTTGACAAGTGGCCGACCAGTTGTGCCAACACCACTTGTTGAAGAGGCTTTCCTTGCTCCATTTTGCATTTATCAAACATTCATTGTTTGTATATCTGGGGAGCAATTTCTGAATACTCTAGTCTATTCCACTAACCTGAGAGTCTGTCTTTATTCCAATACCATGCTGTTTTAATGACTATTGCTTTGTAATACAATTTAAAGTTGGGAAAAGTAATGTCTCTCATATTCTTTTTCCCAAGGGTTGCTCTAGCTATTCTAGGGTGTTGTTCCAGATAAATTCCAGGAGTGTTTGATACACATTTCTGAAGAATGTTATGGATATCCTTAGAGGGAGTGCATTAATTCTGTACAATGCCTTGAGAAGTATTGTCATTTTAATGATGTTAGTCCTCTGAATCCAGGAGCAGGGTATATGCCTCCTTTCCACATGTCTGCTTTTATTTCTTGAAGCAAAAGGCACATGAAAAAAATGCTCCACATCACTAATCATCAGGGAGATGCAAATCAAAAGAACAATGAAGTACCATCTCACTCCAAAGAGACTGGCACACATCACAAAGAATAAGAACAATCAGTGCTGGTGGGAATGTGTAGAGAAAGGAACTCTCATTCACTGCTGGTGGAAATGTCATCTAATCCAGCCCTTATGGAAAACAATACGGAGATTCCTCAAAAAACAGGAAATTGAGCTCCCATTTGATTCAGCTATACCACTCCTAGGGATATGCCCTAGGGACACAAAAATACAATACAAAAATCCCTTCCTCAAATGTATATTCATCACAGCACTTTTCACAATAGTCAGACTCTGGAAACAACCAAGATACCCTTCAATAGATGAATGGCTAAAGAAACTGTGGTACATATACACAATAGAATATTATGCAGCTATTAGGAGAGATGAAGTCATGACATTTTTCTGTACATGGATGTACATGGAAAATATCATGCTGAGTGATATTAGTAAAAGGAGATAGAGACACACAGAATAGTCTCATTCATCTATGAGTTTTAAGAAAAATTAAAGACATTTAAATAATTCCCATAGTTGAGGGCCAGAAGGACTGGCTCAAGATATGAACTCACCACAAAGAGTGTTGAGTGCAGTTAGAGAAATAACTCTGAGAACTATCATAACAATGTCAGTGAGTCAGGGATGTAGAGGACCTGTCTTGAATTTAGGTGGGGGGTTGGGGGAGGGAAGAGATGGGGGCATTGGTGATGGAAAAGTTGCATGGGTGAAGGGGGGGTGTTCTTGTTATGACTGAAACCCAACTACAGTTATGTTTGTAATCACGGTGTTTAAAGAAATGATTTAATTTTAAAAAATTCCTAAATTTTTTATAGAATGACAAATGACCTGAACATTCAAAGCATATACTGAGAGAAAAGATGATTAGTGGATGGAAATGCCCCAACTTAAAACTATATTACAAATAAAAAGAAATTAATATAAGATAATACTTGAATAAAAACAGGCATAAGTACCAACAGTGAATCTGGAAATACATAATATAAAACTACCTCCTATATTAAAAAATACCTGAGATCATGCAATGAACAAATTGATATTTAAAAAAAAAACCTCTTCAGCAAATGGTATTGTGAAAATGAGAGTAAAATAAAAAAAAAAGTTTATTTAACAACATGCACAAAATTAACTTAAAATGAATGAAGGTTTTGCTATTAGACTTGCAGCTGTAAAATACATAGAAGAAAACATAAATAATGCATGTCAGGATCTGAGATGTTTTTGCAGACTCAATCCCAATGACAATGGAAACAAAAGCAAGAAGAAACAACTATTATAAAATTAAGAGCTTTTACACCACAAAAGAAACTACCTCTCACATAAACAAAAAAGGTAAACAAAAACTGATTAATAGTGATATATTAGGGGCCCGGGAGATAGCATGGAGGTAAGGCGTTTGCCTTTCATGCAAAAGGTCATCGGTTCGAATCCCGGTGCCCCATATGGTCCCCCGTGCCTGCCAGGAGCAATTTCTGAGCATGGAGCCAGGAGTAACCCCTGAGCACTGCCGGGTGTGACCCAAAAACCAAAAAAAAAAAAA
>PVKC010009153.1:0-27252 GCA_004027635.1 Crocidura indochinensis
TTACTAACTATATTCTGGGGTCTAAGGTGTTCTTGACAGCCCCTGTTTAAGTTAGTACATTTATTCATATAATTATTCTAAGTTATCCTAACATTATTCATAACATATAACTGATGTCATTTTGTATTTCTTCTTCTTCTGGCTTACTTTATTTAACATCCTATTTTCAGTTCTCTCCATGTTGCAGCAAATTGCATGATGGCATCATTCCTTAGAGCTATAGAGTATTCCATTGTATATATGTACTGCTTCTTCATGATCCACTCATCTATTGTTGAACATTTAGGTTGATTCCAATGCTTAGCCATTGTACTGAGTGCTGAAAATGAATAGTGGTTTGCATACATCCTTTTGAAGAAGTAAGACCTAATTTTCCAAAAAGTTGTTAAAGGACAGAAAGGAGAGTACAAGGGTTTGATGCTGGCTGTGCATCAGTAGTTTCCCATTCTATCCCTATACCATACAGTCTTGAGCCTCTCAGGGCACAGCTCTGGAGGTTCCCAAATACTTCCTGATGTATCTTGGGAGGTCATTTCACCATGCATAGTCTGAAGAGCTCATCATCCTCAGGTCCTTGCACTGAATCTGAAGCCCAGAACTATCACAGGTCCACCTGAGTAATTCCTCCTGCCACATAGTAAAGTGAAAAAAATTTAAAAAACTATCAATATTTCAAGATGATGTAGACTAATAGCTCAAAAACAATGGAATACAATTATAATTTGAGCTTCCATAGAAAAAATAAATAATTAATATCTACTTCAGTTTCAACTTAATGCAAAATCATAGCACTATAATACTATAGTCTCAATTTTAAGAAAGATATTTAATTTTCATTGTGAAATTATGTTATAAACAGTTCCATAACATTGAAATTCTAACTAGACACATAAAATTATGTTTCACATCACAATAACTATAAGGTTCTAAAAAACTTCATTTCAAACTAATTAAGTTAGAATGCCTCGTCATTAGACTGGCTCTAGGATGACCTTCAGAAATGTATACCTCATCATCATGTTCTTAGTCTGGGGGCGCTGTAGTACAAGATAGGTCATGAGGCCTTTATGCCTCAAAATGGCAGGTTGTTGACCTGAAATAAGCCATGTGTGCAATAATGCTTTGCTAGTGAAACACCTCTCTTATTATATTCAGAAAGCTGAAGAGGGTGAAGCAAAGAGATGAGTTGGACACTGACTGTGTTGCTCATCCCATTGTCTGAGTACTTAGGTTTGCAGCGTTCTGTCTTTGCAATCACACAGACGACATCCCAAAACACTCTTTCAAGTTCACCTGCTTTGTGGAAAAGGAAACCTGCTCATCAGTCTTACAGAAATGAAAAAAAAAAAGTCGCTTCATTAGCATCAAAATTTAGATGCACTAAACTGTCCTTAAATTTTATTTAAACACCTTTGCTCCAAGATTGTTCATAATATAATTTTTTCCATAGTTACAAATTTGTTCTTGATTAAGTTTCATGTACAACACCACAAATGTCCCGTTTCCTCCCTACCCTGAACTCTACCTGCCTCTGGGACAGATACTATTCTTTCTCTCTCTCTTTCTCTCTGCATCCCTTTTTTTCTCTTCTCTCTCTCTCTCTCTCTCTCTCTCTCTCTCTCTCTCTCTCCTCTTTTCCCCTTTTAGATACACTTAATCACTTAATCTCTATTTAGCACCCAGTTCTTGTCCAGAGTAATCTAAAATGTCCTTTAAACATTAACTTCCCAACTACTAATTCTGAAGTCAAATGAATTTTATTCTGAGTTTGAGTACTTTTATAAAGGAAATTATTTTTGGAAACAGGTCCCATGAGGAACCAGTCCCACAGCTAACACTACAACTGCAGCCAGACAGCTTTCACTGCAGATACAGCTCACTCTGAAACAGTTATGGGGTTTAAAAGCGACTAATTTTCCTCTTAGCCATTTTCCCCTTGAATTACTCCAATACATTTTTAAAACTGCCACGTGAATGATATTAATGGTGCAACAAATTGACTAGTATTCGAGGAATGTATCTGTTATTTTTATGGGCATATTTAATTGTACGTGTTTCTCGAGGTTTCTAATTAAAACCGGCAGTAAAAATGATGTCTTTGTGCTTCAGCCTGCATTTGCAGACTTAAATATACCTCATAATTAGCACTAATATACAGATAGTTCAGAAAGATATAATGCTAACTCATTAAAGAGGTTTGAGAATCCTATTATTAGTCCCATTATTAATATGGTTCCTAGTGAGTGGGGGAGGGAAATGAAATAAACTACTCTCAGTGTGTTATGTTCTGCTACACTTTCTGACACTGAATTCTGACATTTTAAACTAAATGGAAGACAGACCAGGGCATATACACTAGCACCACAGAAAAGGGAGTTGGTCTGTCTCACTGTACTAAATACCACCATTCTCGATCCAATCTCGACAATTCATGAGAGGTTCCAAGTGTAAGGCAAAATGACATCCACCTCTGCATACGGGTGTGACAGTTCACTGGATAATGATCCCTAACTACAGTTACTCGGGATTAGGCAGCCGCCAATTAGAGGACGGACTTTTCCCTCTATGAAGGCAGTTCTACTCTTCACATTTTCAGTGGCAAATTGTATTTGACATTTAATTTAAAACCCAAGACAGCATAACATGAAATCTTCTAGGCTATTAATGAGAAAGCATTAGGGCAGCCTGCAAGTCTGTGTCACTGGAGGCTGCTCTCAGATTCCCCAGGGGCAGAGTGACCAGGGCAGCCTTGGATGCCACAGGGGTCATTCATTCCCCATATCTACCCCTCAGGTGGGTGTCTGCAAGATGGGCCTGTTCTTAGGTAAATGCATGACTACACACCTCTTAGCTGATTGCCATTATACAGTCCTGCATAGTATGAGGTCTTTCAGCAATAAGCCATTAATGTTTTATTGTCTTTATGAGTGTGTTATTATATTTCATGTTTAAAGGTAGCACAAACTCTTTTTGAGAGGGGTACTCCATCATATGAAGATCATCTAGCTTTCATTTAAAGGTAGACATTGGAGATACATGGATATATGACTCTATAGCTTTAATTCAAGTTAATTTTCCTGTGAATTGCTTCTTTAGGAGATTCGGTTTATGAGCACAATATATAGTTAACTCATGGGCTTTGAAATTAGATAGTAGACCCACTAATATAGGGAACCTAAATGAATACAGCAAGGTAGCAACAAAGGGCCAATTGTTTTCTCACTGCAATGAGAGAACTGATCTATACAACTGAATTGAGAGGAGGGGCTTGGAAAAGAGGGCATTGTGGAGGTAGATGGGCAAACTGGTGATGGTAATTTGGTTGGAATTGTATAGCTAGGAAAACATCAGTATAATATTGTAAATCTTAGAACCTTAGTCAATACATTTTTTTTGTTTTTATTTTTTGGGCCACACCCATTTGATGCTCAGGGTTACTCCTGGCTAAGCGCTCATAAATCACCCCTGGCTTGGGGGGACCATATGGGACGCTGGGGGGATCAAACCGTGGCCCTTCCTTGGCTAGTGCTTGCAAGACAGACACCTTACCTCTAGAGCCACCTCACCAGCCCCAGTCAATAAAATTTTTAAAATAAATTAGTACTATATTTACACATTATTTTACATACAACTATCAATCTGAATTTATTGGACATTTTTAATGTCTTACAAAATGATGTATAATTAACAAATAAATTTAAATATAGTATTCATTCTATTAATAAACTACATGCTTGGGTGTATTTGTAAAAAAATCACTTACTACATATAATTTGTAGCACAGGCTATTTATTAAATTCTTCTAACTAGTTCTTAATCTTTAATTCATAAAATTTTAATTACTGTGATATTATTTACAATTTTGTTATTGTTTATTATTTTATGTAAAATTACTATCCCAACACAACTACTGCCAAAGTATGTGCTGTTTTAGAAAGTATGTTTATGATTTCTGTTTAAACTGGCTGTCATGAGTTGTTCCTTCCAACTCATAAATATAGGAACTACATGCAGATTTTTAAAAGATTATTTCACTAAAACCACAGTCAGTAGGAAACACTATCTATTAGCAGGGAATTTATCTTCATATCAATAATAGTGTTCATGGTATTGAATATTTTCAGCTAATTGCTGAAGTTCATAGCAATTATTTTTAATTAAATTGGGCCCTTATAATAGTGCAAAACATTTTTATATGCTCATTATCTTAACTATTGGATAACTTACAACAAATCATTTATTAGGCATCTTATTTAGTTAAGTTTTACTAAATCCTTCAGGCCAGATATGTGAGACTAAGGCAGAGTGGCAGGTGTCCAGGAGAGAGTTTTTCTTATCATACTGTAGCAGTTATACTTTATACTGAAGAGAAGCAACTGTCTTTATGCCACATTCAGATTGAAAAATTTAGGATTAGTTTTATCCAGTTTTATGTTGCATTTTAGGATAGTTTACTTTTATTTAGAAACATGAGTAAAATGTGGGAGAAAATAACTGATTCTTGAAAGTTTTAAATTAATTCATTAACTTTCACTACAATTTATAATATGTTAATCCTTCTGTAGTAATGATCCTGGGGTCTGCTTATCCCATATTGCAGTCAGGGTGGTGCAGAGCATCCTCATAGTTTCCTGCAAACAACATTGTCTTTTGTATTGGTAAATGTGTGGCCACGTATTCTAATAATCAAACTATACCACATTGTTGAGGCTAATTTAATCACTAATTTCAAAGTGGCAGGAGCATTAAAAGTTCAACAGTCTTCAGAAAGGTCGTCATTGTCATGTTCCTTGTGTATATGTGATGACATTACTTGAAAGAAACTCGAGATATGAGGTTACATGGGGAGGTATAAGGGTAAGAAACATCAAGTGTACTGAATAAATGTAAGGAATATTATAATCCTTTGGGAAATCTCAGGATTTAGTCATAAGTTAAAGAACAATCAATAGGTAAATGGAGAGCAGGGAGGCATTTAGCTGTAAAGCAAACAATCAGCTCCTGAGACACTCCAGTCTTCCCTGGGGAGATGCAGTTGTCTTAGTGAGAGGGCAATGCATCTAGGCACAGGGGAGTGGTAACTGGCTGACAATGAGCACAGAGGTAATTGGGTATTCGGGTTTTTCTGTGCACAAGCTTAATTACATTGCACAGCCTGTTAGTTTAATCAAAGCCAATTGTGTAAATAGTGCAGAGGTTTCTCTGTGACTAAAACATCCAAATGGTTTGGGGATCTGGGAAGTAGAAATTGCAGCAACAGTGCTTCCTCATGTGGCTGGCTGGATTTACAGACTCATGTGGCATCCAGTTCACTTGGAGTGGAAAATACACTACCAAATGATAAATATCTTTATAGGTAAGTACACATATATATTTTATAAGTATATTCATGCCGGTTGTAACAAAGAAAAACAAACACAAATCCACACTTTTCCACAATGATGCCTTTTATGTTGTCTACTAAAAAGCACTAATTTGCCTTCATATAGTGCCCTTAAATCTCAAAGCACCAGTGATCAGGACTTGAGAAAATGTGCTCAAATTCCTCAATTGCTGGGCAGCTTTAACCAGACATATAACACAATGTCTTTAACTGGATACTTCACATCTCATAACTCATATCACTTTCCCTGACCTGCAAGCAATCAAGAAAGCTCTACCCTTTGCTTTGCTCTGGTTGCATAAACTAGTCTATCTCACTGCAGAGCCAAAAGCCACTTCTGTGCTCTACTTTCATCTTGCAGTCAAAAGCACAATTTCTGAAAATGAAGTCGCTAAGTGAACTGAATGAGATTTTGGTGAGTTCCAGATCTCACAGGAACAAGACCCACACTGCAGTGGACATAGAGCAGTTCATGTGTCAGATACAAAAGTCCATGAGATTTATCTCTGTTTTGAAGTATTTCAAAGGAACCCATGCTATTTCTTTTGTTCCTCTACCACATTTCTATATAATTTTGTTTCTTTGCCATTATATCAAGTAGTAACATAGCAGAACCAAGACTAGTTGAGTCCCAACAGACCCTCAAGCTCTTCCAACCAGCCTTGAAACTAGTTCCCAAAGAAAAATTTGAACTTTAATTTAAAAATGTGATGAGATAAACACTAAAGAAAAAATGTGCTTCATACTTTATAGTTAAAGCAATGAAAACATAAAAGCATAATGACTATTCAAAATGACTTGTTCTAATGGAAGTAGATATTTCATTTTTTCCATAAAATCCTACAAGTATGATCTTTAAATATGAGTGTCTTACACTGTCATGGCTAAAAGTGTGACTTGTAAAAGAAATGAACAGTATAAAACATGGACAAACCCTCAACGTTTGATAATAAAGGCTGCTACAACAGTCATGGGAGGGCCATTGGAGGAAAGAAAGAGGGGCTAGAAGTGACATAAGAACAGTGGTAGAGGGTGTTGATTGCTGATGGTGGTGAAGGTACAATAACTTGGTATGTTAAAACCATATTCATTGATAATATTGTAATTATTTTATATATGCTACCAATGTGTATGTTTATGAAAGGTAGTATATGTGGTATCAATATCAATTACAGTTGATTACTAATATTATAAGATGACATAGTGTTTCTTGATTTAATAATGACAGTAAGACAATGACCACCTATATAGATATTTTCTCACATGGTCACTTCAGAGAAAACACTTTATTTTTCTATTCAATCAGGCAAATTCCCTGTCTGTATAAATCCATATTCTTTCTACTGCATCGGATACTTAAGATGGAACAAAAATCTCCACAATGTGTGTTCTCTAAGTGAATTCCCTTGATATGATGTCATTCAATCAATTCCCTTGATTGATGCTGCCATCTTAACTATCTTTCTTTCAGTTCCATGTAAAGCAGTAAGTATATATCAGACATTAGCTAGTAAGAAAAGGGGGAGGGGAGGAACTTCAAAAGTTCACCACCCAATGTTGGTTGTGAGGAAATACTTAAAGGGCTTAATTTAGGTGGTTCAGATTTTAGAAGCTGCTCTTATAAATTTAAAACAGCTTATGCAAAGATTCTTAGTAGACATTTTAAAACTACTCTTATAGCCATATCTCCATGCTTAATAAAAATCTATATTTTGGGAACTTCTTTGCTCTACCTTTGGGTTTTAAAGTGTGTACTAAAAAAAAAACTAGCAATACATCTAAAGACTGAAGTTGGCATTAATCTGAAGACTTAGATTTGGTAAGCTAAGTAGTGCTGATGGGGCCCCAGCAGGCCCTCTCTGCAATTCACAGTCCAATGTGAGATTCCACGAATGAGGTACTACTCAAACCCTAGAAATGCTCAGGGTCACTTGGTGCCAAGACTCCAAATTCAGGCTGGCCACATGCAAGATGTATTATTTTCATACTACCAATATTATCATCATAGCTGCTATGCAAAGTCTTAATGTCTTCCTCACATGTTTCCTCTAAGAAACCACTGGTTTTGTGTCAACATTTTTGATTGTGCATATACATTCATCTTAGGATCCTTGCAGGGGGTGCCTAAGTGGGCTGAAAGGGAATCAGATAAGAACTAATAGTTTATTAAAAATTGTTGCCTAGAAGAGGCAAAAGGCATGGATATTACTAATTTCTTCTGGTTTTTTTTTCCATAGGTACCTTAGCAGTTTAAATAATTTTAATTTTAAATTCATGACATTTTAATATCTGTATATAAATGCAAATGCATATATTCTACATGGGAATCCAACATAAATGTGACAATTTTCAATTTATCATATACTTTCTTGGTTGTATTGGATTCTCTAATGCTGTAAGAAATCAGGGAAAGCATAAAATAAATGCTATACAGAAACATCTAAATATTCTGGTTCACTGAACTGGCACAAAAGATTGCTGCAGAAATGGCAGACAAGTAATCTAAGGCAGCTAAGGGAGCGTGAACATGGAAAGAAAAATAGAGTAAATTATTTATTGACTAACTACTTAGTGACTCGAATTCTCCAGGTTCTTTGAGGGGAATAAACCATAGTAAATGCAAGGTCTTTGAGAAACCAGCAGTCTTATTAGGGTGAGAATTAGGACGTACCATCCCTATTGATAGTATAGAGTTGTTGTTTTTGTCCTGTAAAATATAGGATTGTTTTCCATTCTAGTCTATCTTCAATTACTATGTAGTAATACACTTTTATCTTTATTTAGTTAAACCAGCAGAATATCATCTACTAATACAGTCTAGTTTAAAACTTAGCATTATCAATCAGTAATTTAATAGATAGAAATTATATAAATATTTTCAGTGAGGATATATTTACATATAAGTAGCATGAGCTAAATATATTAGAAATAGAAAATGATAAAGTTTTTTGCTTTGTTTTGTTTTGATTATGGGGCCACAAACATCTGCATTCAAAGACTACTCTAGGCAGACTTTGGGGGATTTATCAGGATTTACTTTAAATTTTCAGAATTAAAGATAAAACAGAATGCAAGAATATTAAGTTCAATAGTTAAACAATAAAATATTTAATATTGATAAAAATATTTTTTCAATGAATATTAGTACAACTTACATCTGGTGAAATTTTCACAATTGATACTGAAAATATATGCATGATCTTAGAGAAAGGTCTTGGACAAAATTTTGAAAGTCTTGGTGTTCTTTAACTGTTTACCTCTTAATTTTCCAAAGCATTACGGACGTTTTACTTCATGACTTATTCTTTACTGTTGACAAAAGTATATACCTGCTATTTTTCCTATCAATCAAGACGAATTCAATGAAAAGTCCCTCTATGAATAGAAATGTATCCCTCAAAAGGGGTGAGCTGATTTTCAGCAATTCTTTTCCCCTCTCTCTGAAGGACTCTTATTGGTCACAGTTAATCAAATGGAAAAGTAGTGGTTATTTATACATGCCTGACCCAACTTGAATAAATGAGGTTTATTCTACAGAAAATTTGATATTTGGGATATTAAGGAAATTAAAGCTTCTCCATAAGGTCCTGTCTAGAGTTAATGATCAGAGAAAAACAGGTATGATAAACACTTATACAATAGTTGGCTGGTCTCATTGAAAAGCACAAATAATAGAGGGTTTCAGTTTACTTTTTATAGCAGTCAGAGCTGGGGAAGGTTGGTATGAAAATGCTTCCTGGAGAAAATGATGTGATCACTTCCACAGAACACATCACGCAGATGTGGGATGGGTCAGCGGGGAGAGCTACAATCAGAGGGAAGAAGGTGAGAAATTGCTAGATATAAAGTAGCAGAAAATAGTTCTGGAACTGCAATTATGTTGGGATGGCTGAGAAGTCTGGGAAAGAAATAGAGTGAGAGAGCTGTGAAAATAAATCCTGAGTGATAAGCTGGGAACAGGCGAAAAGGATCTTCTAGAGATGCCAGAGGTTTCAGAGAAGAGCCCTGAAAAATGGAGACACACTAGAGGGCATTAGAAGGATTCCAGTGATTAGTATTACATGGCAGGAAGAGCAGTAGGAAAGTCAACTACATATTCTGGAGACGATGGTGGGGAGACAGGCTGGAGGTGAAGAAGGGCAAAGGCAATATGAGATGAAGCATATAAAATGAGACCTGATATAAAAGACACTACGAAGGAGAATTTAATAGAACTGGGGGACTGATTTTATTTTTGGGTCAAGAGTATAGAGTAGGGTACCCCTAACATTTCTGACTTTATATTGACCTCATGACACTTGAAGACATTATGTCCAAAAGTTAAGATTCAAGTTTTTCTATATGGTCCTGTATAGAATAAATTTAGACAATATTTGCAAAGAATTTTCATTGTATATAGCTTATGAAATTAAAACAAATTTTGTTTCCACACCCTTTTCATAATTTTTAAAGCACTTTTGGGAAGAATATGATGCATTAAATGGTGACAAAAATAATTCTGAAATATCTTTGGCCTATATAAAAAAAAAACAAATGCAGAATGTTTTGATCACCTCAGAGAGGTCTGTGGATTTAGAATATAGGATGGCAGGGGGCAGAATTGTGCTTCTGTTTGAAAGAAATAATGAAGGTATGAATAACAATATTTTTATAAGAAATAATATCCCAAAATAAAGATGAGGAACACTAATATCACTACTGTATATGGATTAATTTTCATTCTCTACAACATAGGCTGCTCATGGTGGTTAGCAATGATGCCAGCATACAATCCAACTGTCGGTTGTATATATAGAAAGATAGAGGCTATTTTAATAGAAATTGAGGGAGCACAGTCTTCAAGGTGTAAGATGGGAGCACGGCTCTACAAAACAGCAGGCTCGGCTATATGGAGGCAATTTTTTAAAAAGAATGAATGCTGTGCTTGTCAACCACATAGACAAAGGGCAGTTATTTAGTTACTAAATAAGCTACCTGGGGAGTAAAGAGAAACTACTGCAAAACATAAGCAAGCTATGGAGAACAAAGAATTCACTTGTCTATATATAGATTAAGTACATAAATTAGGAGGTACAGGTTTGAACAAAAATTAGTAGAATAAGAAAAAAGATAGTATTGTAATTGGTCGTTCTCATTGGCTGAGCTCTACCTGAGGCAAGAGGAAATCTTTCTTCATCTGAGGTGTGCAAAGAAATTCCTGCATAGAGTCTGCAATGACAGGCAGAGCAGGTGAGAGGAGAAACACTCTCTCCTCTGCTGGCACCAGGTTTTCATGCTTCCTTTAAATAAGGTTTCCTTTATTAACTTTTAATATCTAAGGATATTTCTAATCAGGAAGCCTATATGATGAGTTGGTTGTTACAAACAATCATTTCCACTGGAATAGAGAACTGAAGAATTACTAAATGCCAATTCATCAGGCCATCCGTCTGTATTTTATTCAGTACTGGAGCAGTTATCCTGGAGGGAGTATTGTCTGTATTTCAGAGGTGAAGGGATTATCGCTGCATACTTGAGTGACATACCCAGAGTCTAAGAGAGAGAGAAAATTATCCCAAGCCAGGTGTGCTTTGTTTCTAAGGGAGGATGATGTCATTCTCTTAGAAATAACAGGCTAAAAGTGTTTGCTGATTGAATGAATGACTGAATCCCTAGCTCCCTCGGGAGGCACAATATCGTTTACCTGATTGTAGAATTCAGGACGCTTCATCAGTGTATGAATGTGTTCCCTTGCAGTTGAAGATCAAATCAGTTATGTTCCTTGAAGGTGGGATCATGGACTGCTATGCCATTGTTTCCAGGAGGTTGTAAGCACAGTTAGGACTTACTGAGATGAAAGGACTCACAGAAGAAATTGCATTTCAAGCATTCTCTAAATGGAGTATTAGATAAACAAAACTAAAGTTATTTAAACAACTCAGAATGATTTGCATAAAATGCCATGTTTTCCTCCTTCATAATTGACTTGACCTAACCTCATTTGTTTCATGAAGGGGGTAGGAAAAATTTATTATATTTAGGTAAACTGCCGAGAAGAAGCTTTTGCTGAGTATTTCAATTACAATACAGCAAATAATAGATTCAAAGGTAAACATCTTTTACTTTTATGAATAGAATAGGAAGACGTTGGGGCAGGGAAGGTGGCGCTAGAGGTAAGGTGTCTGCTTTGCAAGATCTAGCGTAGGATGGACCGTGGTTTGATCCCCCGGCGTTCCACATGGTCCCCCAAGCCAGGAACGATTTCTGAGCACATAGCCAGGAGTAACCCCTGAGCATCAAAATGGGTGTGGCCCAAAAAACAAACAAACAAACAAAAAAAGAATAGGAAGACATATGTGTCTCTATATATGTACGTGCTAAACACATACAAAATTGAAACTCCTATTTGTTAGAGAAATAAGATTAGGGTTAATGCATAGCTGCTGACTACAGTTAATAGTATTATAGTTTGTAGAATTGCAAGTAGATATTAAAATTTTTTCATCGGTAGAAAAGTTTTAATCATGACTGACATATTTAGTTAAATTCGCTGTATAATTTTTCACAATATACATATAAAAAGAGTAATCATAGTGGATATGTATATAAATAGTTTAACAGTGAATACACATTTGATATCTTTTTCTTCCAATAGTCACAGATCTTGATGATAAAAAGGAACCATAATATGGCTTTGCTAAAATCATAAATTTATACAACATACTGGTAGGTATTGTTAATATGTAAAACATTTAAATAAAATACATTTGACATTAAATTTCAGTTCAGTAATCTAAATAGAGAAGCATAAATATAAAAGAAACTTGTAGGAAGGAATTTATTCATTGCTATTGCATCTATACAGAACAATGTTGGAAATAAGACAAATATGCTTATAAATAGCACTACCTAATATGAAATACTATGCAGTCATTAAAACATTAAATACATGATATGTATTCTGCATACTATCTTAAATATATTTTAGGTAATAAAAGAGAGAACAACAAAAGTATAAGGATCAAAGACAAATTTAATTTTTCCCTTTTGTAAATATAGACATTTTAGTAGTAAAAATATTTTTTAAAACCTGGAAAGTGAAAATTTAGACTAGAAAAGTTTTCTTTTTTCCCTTTAAAATCTAGTATTACATTTAAATTTAATTATACTAGATGTATGTTAGTTGTGCAAGTTTTAGGGTGATAGCATTAGAATTATTTTAAAAAATTAAAATAGGTTATTCTCTAGAATATATATTTATACATTCTAAGTTGCTATTATTACATATGAATTAAGTTAGTCAGAATTTTTTTTTGTTTTTGTTTTTGTGTCACACCCGGCAGTGCTCAGGGGTTACTCCTGGCTCCATGCTCAGAAATTGTTCCTGGAAGGCACGGGGGACCATATGGGGCACCGGGATTCGAACCGATGACCTTTTGCATGAAAGGCAAACGCCTTACCTCCATGCTATCTCCCGGGCCCCGTTAGTCAGAATTTTAGTGTAAGATAAAACAGGGACTTCCTTGGTTTTTCTAACCAGAAGAGACAATGAAAAAAGCAACCAGGAACAGTATTTTCTATGTCTATGCCATGAGTGTACACAAATACACACAATACAGTGTTCTCCAACTTGCAATGTAAGTGAAATAGAATTTTACTTTTTATGCAGTCACTAGAAGTTTTGTTATTAGTGGTCTTCTGATTAAAACAAAATCCACAGTTAATATAAGAGCTCGTTTGTAATTAGAAAAAACAAATCCAAAACATGTAGTCAATTGCTAATACTACTTCCATTTAGAACATTTGTCTCTCTAGTTTGTAGTTTTTCTAGTTTAAATACTAATTGTGATGAATAAATTAAGCTTGTGACCTCCTTCCACCATTACATCCTAAAAGGAGACCAAGTGTTTCATCTGAAGAAAGTTTCTAAAATCCACAGGCACTCCAAGTTAGTTAGTCAAAGCAATTTTTATAAGATAGTATGCCCATGTTATAGTCATTTAAGTTATACAAAATCAATATAAAATCTGACAAACCAGAACATACTAAACAAAGGCCAGATAAATAAGTGATTTGTAGAAGTGGAGAGGTTGCTTTCAGCAAGATGCCAGCCTATGTTGGCATTTGATCAACATGCACTCTTACTCTGAGGCACAGCCTTTGGTTTGGAGTAGGTATGACTTGGTGGGAAGGTTTTGCTGCTAATATATTTATGGAATGAATGTATTTCATTCAAATTTGTATTCCCCTAGAAAGAATTAAAACAAACTTTTTTAAAAGAAATAAATGTGGGTGGTTAAAAATTGAAACTCCTATTTGTCAGAGAAATAAGATGAGGGTTAATGTATAGCTGCTGACTATAGTTAATAGTATTGTAGTTTGTAGAATTGCAAGTAGATATTAAAATTTTTTCATCGGTAGAAAAGTTTTAATCATGACTGACATATTTAGTTAAATTCGCTGTGTAATTTTTCACAATATACATATAGCAAACAATTGTACATTATAAACTTACTCCACATTGTATTCAAGTATATGTTAGTAAATCTGGGTGTAGAATTCCTTCCACAAAAATAACATGGTAAGTGTTGGTAAGAAAACAAAAGGGCAGAGTTTACTTCTTCAACATAAATTACAACTTAGTATAGACAAAATCTTTCTTATCAATAACTTATGAGGATTTTATTAAAAACAACATTGATAGTACTAGGCTTCAGTTTCCATTCAGATTCAAGACAAATGTGAATTGCTAGGCAATAATTAAAGTTCAAATTTCAGACTATTGGGATTTAACTTAGAGTTCAGAGCAGAATTGAATCAGTTATCAGAATTCAAAAAGAAGTGGAAAATTTTAGATGTGGTAATATTGACTAAATACATTTTCTATCTGATCAAATGCTTTTGATAAGGGAGAAAGGCAGAAAGTCAATATGCTTGAAGACTATAGGTGGATTTATTGTTTTGCACAATTGCCAGAGATCAGAGGTAGGGATAGCTTTAATCATGGTGTTAGGGGGTGATTGTTAAATCAATCAAAGCTCTAGCTCTTATTTCAACTCATTCTAACAAATGTTTCAGGCTAAAATTAGCTTTCTTAATGATAAAATGGCTGCAACGATGCTAGCACAAACATGTTTGCACTACAATACACTTATGGAGGAAAACCACTACTGTTTTTCTTTGTGTTTTTGGACCACACCCAGTGAAACTCAGGAGTTACTCCTGGCTATGTGCAAAGAAATGGCTCCTGGTTTGGGGGGCCATATGGGATGCCAGGGAATGGAACCTCGATCCATCCTATGTCAGTCACGTGCAAGGCAAACTCCTTACCACTGTGTCATGACTCTGGTCCCAAGCAAAACCACTTTCTTACTCCCCTCAAGCATAGAAGAAAAATTTCTCCCCTAATCTGGAAACTAATCTTCTAATGCTTCATTGTTCTCTTGTCTGATACTATTTTATAATCAAAGCAGACAGGCAGAGGTCTGAGGTACAATGAAGAATTTCAGAAAAGCAAGTTATTTTTATATTGAGCAGGAATTCAAAGTTATTTGAATTACAAAATTCCAATAACATGGAATGAAACTTGGAGGGAAATTAGTGAATGAGGAAAGAGAAGGGTAGAGAGGAATGAGGTTAGCATAATGAGGTCTTCTACACTTGATCTTAGCCATAAGGCTGAGAAGTGATAATAATGAGGTCTTCTTATGAGAGGTTGTCCATGAGTATGATGAACTAGAAAGAAGAAAACTGTGTAAGGAAAATTAGCAGTAACTCAGATTCAAGATATTTGAATGATCACTTAGCTATAGAAATAAAACGATAAATGAATACGGGGTGGGGGGGTCTAAAACATTAACAGCAGCAAGTGGGTACATCAGCTCTACCCCAATCTGAAGAAATACTATCAGGCAGGAGGTATAAAACATGCAGTATCAATAAATACATTATGACTTATTATAAAAATTGTTTCAGTTTCTAATGCATGGTTTTATGAGGTCTCAGAGGAACACAAAATAAATGGAAAAATATAGGAGAAAAGTATTACATTAAAAATGTGACCGTCTACTCCCTAAAAGTAGTCCGCCTACTGTAGATACAAAGGATCCAGTTAAGTAACTATAAAGATATTTTCAAGTTCAGAAAATACAAAATGAATGAAACTATGAATTTGAGTGTCCCATGCCTAGCAATATAAAAAGCCAAATCTCTAAATCAACTTGAGAAATAATTGTAAGATGAAGAGAGTACGAAAGACCTCTGAGTTCATCTGGAACACACCCCAGAAAGAATTGCTCAGGTAATTTTGTTGTTGTTTAAACTATTTTTTTCTATGATTATGAAGTTATCACTAAAAACAAAGGGTTTTGTGGTAATATTGAAAATATCTATTGAAATCCCATTTTCACATTCTCAGTGAGAGTTATTTTTTCTATCCCCATAGCTTAATTTGAACTTCTACTGGACACGGTCCATATTGAATATGTGAAAGCTATATACATTATATCCAAATAGAAGGATCTAGTATTCTATTAATTATAATGAATGTAAAGATAAAAATATTTTAATTTTTTGTTATGGAGTACAATCCCATCATAACTTCAATTTCTGATTATTTTTAAAAGTTATTTTCAGGCAAACCATGAAGATCTTCTGGAGTCTGCCTGTGGTTCCCTCTCTCAAAACATGACTTCATAACATTTATATTTTGTGAGCCTATAAAAAAGTAATTACATACAACTAAATATCTATCTTCAAAAATGTATATCTTAGTTTATATATATGGACTATATATAATCAGTCACCTGCTGAATTCAGGGAGGTCAGTGACCCAAATCTGCAAAAATCCATGTAATCTAATTCCCATAACCCTGTTATCAAACTCCCAGTGTGGTTCTCTTACTACCCCTCAAATCTTGTTCTATGTACTCATGAATAAAACCTTTAACTCTTTCAAGGTATTATTTAATGTTTTAACTGCTCCTTATATTTAAATAACTTTATTATCTACCCTACTAGAATGTTTTGTTTTATTTGTTTGTTTTGGGGCACACCTGGCAACACTCAGGGGTTACTCTTGACTCTGTGCTCAGAAATCGCTCCTGGTACGCATAGGGACCATATGGGATGACGGAATTCGAACCACCGTTCATCTTAAATTGGCCGTGTGCAAGGTAAATGCCCTATTGCTATCTCTCCTGCCCTAGAATGGTTTTTATAAAGGAATAACAAATTACCTGTCTATTACTACAAATTCTTCAATGGAAGGGCATTGAAATGTCATTTGAAGAATGTTGTTCCTTCAATGTCATTATAAAAATTCATATTTTGTAATCAAATGTACCATTTTGTTATGCTGTAACTGCTATTCTGCCCCTCTCTGACTTTGAGGTATATAGGGCATAAAGAATAAGTACTTGCTAACTCAGGTATATTTATATTCCCTATTTATTAGATAAGTACATAGAAAGCAATTTTTGAACAAGCAGCTTTCTATAAATTGAATAGGCTATAATATCTAAATATATTATATCAATAAGAATATGGCTCAATATTTTTACTTTTCATATCTACATGATTTTTCATGAGAATTTTGAATTAGTTTCTAATTGAATTGTTTTATAAAAAACTAACTTGCATTAGTTTTCCTAAAATAAATGTAAGATTTCAAAACTCCAAGTTTAATCTTGAACTAATTAGGATAATAAGGAAATATGATAAAAGTCCTGAAATCTATTTTTAATAATTTTAATTGAATCACAATCATACACAATTACAAAATTGTTTCTGATTGAGTTGCAGTCATACAATGTCTAACACCCTTTTACCAGAGCACATTTCCCTCCATGCCAGCTTCCCTTCTGTCCTCCTTTGCCCTCTTTTTGACAACTGTGAAAATTATAATTTGTTCTCAGAATTTCAATATAGGCATTCATTTGTCCATCCTGGTTACCAAAGGTCAGGCTCACTATACTGGGTGAAAAGATTGATTAAATGTGCTAGGTAGGGCTTGGAGAGATAGCACAGCAGTGTTTGCCTTGCAAGCAGCAGTTCCAGGACCAAAGGTGGTTGGTTTGAATCCCGGTGTCCCATATGGTGCCCTGTGCCTGCCAGGAGCTATTTCTGAGCAGACAGCCAGGAGTAACCCCTGAGCACCGCCGGGTGTGGCCCAAAAATCCAAAAAAAAAAATGTGCTAGGTAATCTCTCATAACTTTTCCATAGTAATGAAGCAGAACAACCCAGTACCCTTTGACCAAAAGAAGCCACTTTCATCTATGGTAACTGAATGCTTATAGATTATCTCAGGCAAACAGATTGGGAAAAAAATGTATCAGACTTCCATTTACCACAGTAGACATTTTCCCCCTAGGATCCCTGAAGTGTTTTCCTTTAAGCTATTAAAGTTAGATCAGCTTCTTGAACCCCATTATCAGAAAGTAACAAGATTTTCTTCACCTTTTTGAACACCATCTAAAGAATGTTGGTATATTGTGAAGCAATTATTTATTCCAATTACGATAAAAGGTGTACAGTTGAAAGGAATTACCATGCAATTAAATATGCTAAACAAATTGGTCTATTTTATGAGTAACTTCATTTAAGCTTCGCTATCTTGATACAGCATGCCAGCAAAGTGAAAGGGAACCAAGTTTCCATTATTTGGAAGTTAAACCTTAAATACTAACCACGCACATTCCTGAGAGATTAAGAAGCATATCATTTAGCCCTTGTTTTACCATGTGGAGCTGATTACTTCTAAGTTTGATGGAATCCCATTGACTGAGTCTCATCAGTTCCAGAGGAGAAACTAAAGGCCTACCTTGCATATAGCAGAACAGTGCTACAGCAGAATCAAGAGGCTGAAGAGACACTGCTAAAGACTTAAATTCTCGGTAAAACAACTTCCTGCAACATTACTATTTTTTTTACAATTACTAAAAAGACTTACAAAATTACACACTACTCTTTTCAGAACGAATATAAAACTTAATATGTCTGATAAACTGCTATAAAATTTTAGTATATTCCATAAATCTTATTAAATCATGTAGAATTATAAGCACCGTAATACATGTTAACAAAGATGAAATGTATAGGCTTCATGAAGAAAAGTGATTCCTTTATCTCATTCCAGCAGACTGGCACTGGTACAAGAACTATATATAGGTTGAAAAATCAGGCTTTAAAGAATGTTATCTTCCAAAGAAAGTAAACCTAACTGCCCCGATAATATTTCTTCAATTATATAATTAAAATATCAACAACCATTCAAACTGAAAGATTAACATTAAACTATGTCACAACTCTATAATAATCCTTATAGAATAACTTCCGTGAAAATTTTACTATAATATTAGAGATTCTATAAAAGATTCAAACAGGTGACAAATACAGGTCTAAGTATAAATCCCTGAGCAAATAGAAATTGGCCTACCAAGTTAGATGCCCAAAATAACAAGATACGAAGATTGGGAACAAGGTGATGTGTAGAAAAGGCATTTTCTGTGCCAGCAGCACCATTACAACACAAGAAGGTTCTGGTTTCTCTTGCCAAAGCTCACCAGGGAATGACTGTTAGAGACTTTCAGCAAACAACAGAGTTCTGATCCATGTTCCAAGTCAACCAGGTCTAAAGAGTGACACAATATCTCCAACTTGTGCAGTTAGTAGATTCAAGAACTCTGTTTGAATATTTCATAATATAAAAAAATGGTCTCCACCCATGTTTTTCTTTTTAATTTAATCATTCTATCACTCTCTTGCTCTTTCTATCCTTCACGCTTTAGAGTATGGCAGGAGCATAATCTTCCTAATTTCACTTTTAGGTTGCAACTTCCATGCTACTTAATGAGATGCCTTGCTCCGTGAGTTACATAATTATTATCTTCATTGTGATATTCAGGAAAAATAAAGCTTATTTATCTTCACCTATTCAGTATATATAAACCAATTTCTGTGTACATTTTTTGTTAATTACATAGCTGACTCTAAAAAATAAAGCAATCTTCCATGACATAGCATTAAGTAATAGAAAGGGTATGGAGTCTGGCTGAGGTGATCTGACAGATTCTTAATAAAGTTTGTTCCTTCATCTACTATATATTTCCCCAAATTTTATTCCATTAATTTATAATTTCAGAATTAGCTCTTGGAATTGTAGCTCTGGGTAGCTACAATATGAAAGACAGTATTATTCTTTGGTCCTTAAACTTTTCTACAATAGCTTCTAATCTTCATCCTTACAACAACAAATGAACATGTCATTTGTTTCATTCATGTCAAAGCCACACAGTGGAAAGATACTTGAGTCCAAAGTCAACCCTAGGTGAGAATTTTCCAGAATTCTTGCCTATCACCAGACAGTTAACTAAGAAAAATTAATAAAATTCATATAATATTTACTAAGTGTACTAAAATGAGAAATTGTTCTTGTAGCATTAGTATTAAGTATCCTCATATTATAGGGTCAAATACAATGATTCTGAAACTCAAATATATCTCCTCTGCTTTATCCTACAAGACCATAGATTAAATGTGTAGTCCCTCATCTCACTGTTCTCTTCTTACAAACATGCATACACCTAGATGCACCTTGTAAAGCTTCACTGAAGAGAGATGTTTCCATCTGATTGCTGGTTCTCTTCTTAGTGCTGAGGTTTCTGTCTTTTGTAATTCACTTCAACCAGAAAAAAAAATTAAAAGAACCATATTATCAAACCCCCAAAATACAGAAATGAGACTTCATTTTAATATCCAACTACAGAAATCAGAGATTACTTTCCTCCCTGGGAGGCAATATCTTATATTTAGGTTATGCTTAGACTTTACCTGACACAGAACATTATTTTCAGTTATTTGTTATAATAAAGATAAATAATTGTAGAATATTTTCAATAAATTGTATGTACAATCATTGAAAATATTACTTATATTCTAAAATAGGCTACCTTTTATACAATAAAACATCAAATGCAAATATTGTTAACTTAGGTGATAAAGGTAGATTGCAAGTTTGGAAGAGAAGAGAAGCAGTAAAGTTAGAGACTAGCATAGCAGTACTAATAATTTCATGTTTACAGAGAAAAGCAGCAAGCAATATTGTGCTGAAATATGAGGCCAATAGTTCAAGAGTTTGGGTGTCAAACTCAATATTCAAAAGAATATTGGAAATGCATAGGAGTATATTTCTGGAAACTAGAGTTGCCAATATGTGCTGACTTATAATAGTCTATTATTTATTTTTGGTTTGTGCATTTAATAATTTATTTGTATACTAGGTTAACAATGTTTTTGTCAATGATTTTTCTATCTACATACATAGTTTTTTATTTCTTCCTATATGTGATTATCAGTTTTCAGACCAAACGTGACAGTGCTCAGAGTGTACTGAAGGGTGTCATGAGCCCATTAAATACTCAGGGCAGGGCACTTACTTTGCATGTGACTTGCTCAGGTTGTTTTTTTTAAATAACATATTTATTTAAACACCTTAATTACAAACATGATTGTGATTGGGTTTCAGTCATGTAAAGAAAACCCACCTTCACCAGTGCAACATTCCCATCACCAATGTCCCAAATCTCACTCCTCCCACCCCACCCCCGCCTATACTCTAGACAGGCTTTCTACTGTCCTCGTATATTCTCATGTTAGGATAGTTCTCAATGTAGTAATTTCTATAATTACACTCATCACTCTTTGTGGTGAGCTTCATGAAGTGAGCTGGAATTTCCAGCCCTATTCTCTTTTGTCTCTGAAAATTATTGCAATTTTTGAAACTTTATTTCTTAAAACCCATATATAAGACTATTATGCATCTCTCTCTCCCTCTGACTTATTACGCTCAGCATAATAGATCCCATGTACATCCATGTATAAGAAATATTCATGACTTCATCTCTCCTGATGAGTGCATAATATTCCGTTGTGTATATGTACCACAGTTTCATCTTGGTTGTTTCCATAGCCTGGTTATGGTAAATAGTGATGCAATGAATATAGGTGTAAGGACAGAATTGCTCAAATTTGATCCCTGGCATTTCAGATGCTTCCCCAAGCATCACCAGGAGTATTTCCTGTGTGTAGAGCAAGGAGCATCCCAGGACCAACACCTGGTGTGGCCCCAAAACCAAATAGAAAAGATTCTCAGGAGAGGTTGGTTGATGGATATAATAATTTAATAGAAGAATTCTTCAAATGCACAGATGCCCAAACAAAAGCCATAGGACTTTGAAGAGTTAGAGGAACGTGACATAACAAAAGGACCAACTTCTAGCTCCCACATTTCAAATATTCATATTTAAGGAGGTCAGTAAGCAGGAAGATATTATCTACAAACAAGTAAATTATATCAAAGGGAAAACATGATTAAAAGTATATATAACAAATAAAAGTGTATCAAAGAGGAAATCTGGATAGTAACTTAATAGAGTAATTCAATAGAGATCTTTAAAGCAAATTTAATCAAGCAGAAATGAATCAGCAATCTCAACCATCCAGCCAAAAAAGAAATTGAAGGGAAAGTTGGAATATGTCTTGAGACAAACAGGAATAAAAATGAAAAGTATCCAAACTAAAGCTCTGCTAAAAAATAAAGCAGAAATGTAGCCAAGGCAGTATTTTCTTTCTTTAAAGGACAGATTTATAGTCATTTACATCTTCATTAAAAGGGAAAAAAGAAAAATGAATGTATTCAGCACCATCGATCATCAGGAAATTCCAATAGCATCACAATGAGAGTTTGCTTCCCACTTGTCAGGATGGCTTTCATAAAATGAAATACAAGATAACTATTGTTGGCAAGGAAGAAAATAAAAGGTAGCTGATTTAAACCATTGGATAATAAAGCAATCGGCACCAAAACTAAGAATATTCACGCAAGTAAAAATAGAAATACTATAATGTCCAGCATGTTATTAAATATTGTATTCAGCATAGTATCATAGTACTAGTATGTAGTAATTTTAATTCAACATTTCCCTTAGCATCTGATATTGTAGATAAATATCCAATAAAAGTGAAAGCAATATTTTAAAGAGGTAACTTATTCACAAGCTTCCTGAAGCACAGTCTGAAGAGCCAAGTCAAGAAAGCATCTGAAATATCAATTAACAGAAGAATAGAATCAGAACATACAATATATTCAATGGAGTGTTATCTAGTCTAAAACAAAAGAAATCTTGACATTTGGAGAGAACATGGGTGCACCTGGGTTATTCTGATAAATAAAATATGTCTCTCTTACACACACACACACACACACACACACACACACACACACTACATCATGTCATTTATTTATAATTTGAAATAGCCAAGCTCTGGAAACAGAACTGTGATTTCTAGAGATGGAGGTAAGAGGGGATATGAGAGAGTAATAGTAAAAGGGAACACACTTTCAGCCAGGTAAAATGTACAAATGCTAAAGATCTGGTGCATATAGATGAAAGTTAACAATAATATAATATATAATAAATATCTATAACAAAGTAGTTATTCTAAATTGTTATGACAAAAATTTAAACATCACAAAAATTTTAACACATGAATAATTATGCTTATGCTATAAATTATTACTTTTGTGGTTGCTATATACAATATATTTTTGTATGGAAGACATTCAAGTAATTGGTTTATGAATAGCACAAGAATGTATAAATATTGAATAGTCATAACATCTAATTTTACTTGACCAGTATAAACAAAGCAATCATCAAATTTTGATAAGGAATAATATATATGGGGTACATGAGGAAATATAAAATATACCATATTTGGGGCCCGGGAGATAGCATGGAGGTAAGGCGTTTACCTTTCATGCAAAAGGTCATCGGTTCGAATCCCGGTGCCCCATATGGTCCCCCGTGCCTGCCAGGAGCAATTTCTGAGCATGGAGCCAGGAGTAACCCCTGAGCACTGCCAGGTGTGACCCAAAAACCAAAAAAAAAAAATATATACCATATTTATAATAAATTTATTTCAAACCATGGGATTAACAAACATGACATCAGAAATATTAGATTTTGTCACAATCACTAGGAATCAGATAAGAGAAAGAAATTTGTCTTCTAATAGAAATAATGGGAATTAATGTATAGAAGATAAGTTAAACAAGAATCTAGATATACATGAGAAGTTAGAAAAATAGTTTGTCAAGTAAGATCCCAAAAATAAACAGTAAATCTAAAGAATAAACAGAAGTTGAAGTATAAGGTAAAATTAATAGCACCTGTTTATAATACATTAATATAATTTATGTGTTCTAACAATATCAAATACATTTGGTCTGATAATAATCTTATAATTTTCATACTTTTCATGTCTATTCATACATGAGGAGAGTAATCCTCGGACAAATTTAAATAATCTGCCCAGTGTGGCAATAGAAAGTGAGAAACAGTTTCAGGATATGACAAATTTACCAGATAAATGTCTTCTTTTCTATAGAAGAAAGGGTTCATCCTGGTGCCCCATATGGTACCCCGTGCCTGCCAGGAGCAATTTCTGAGCATGGAGCCAGGAGTAACCCCTGAGCACTATCGGGTGTGACCCAAAAACCATAAAAAAAAAAGAAAGGGTTCATCATTTTACATAATGAAGTGGTTAGTAAAAAGACAGCAAAGTTAACAGGAGACAGCAAGTATTAAGCTTTTGTATATTAATGGTTTCATAGATAATTCATGTATTTCACTTTATAACTAACAGGTACTAGGAAATTCATAATCCCAATGACCCCGAAAAGGTAAAAGACACTCCAAATCTGATTTAATGTTGTGTAAAAACAACCTTATTTGCCATCGATTATCTATAATCTTATATTAGACTTTTTTTCCTTTTAGCTAAAGGAAATTTTTGGTTAAAAGTAATAAAAGATTTAGTGGATTTTGCATCTGCATTTATCTCTTCAGTCCCTTAAAAATGAAAAGAGTAGAAATAAAAAATGATCATACTTAAACACCAAATCCAAAGCCAACAACAACAGAATCGAAAGCCAATCTTCAAGCTAGACACAGAGAGGACCACTTATACTAGCAACCCGGGGGTCAAATGAGGGGGATATGGATGCACACTGGGAACAGGGGTGGAGAGAGGACAACACTGGTGTGGGAATGCCCCTGATTCAATATCACTGTGTACCTAAAATATTACTGTGAAAGATTTGTAATCCACTCTGGTCAAAATAAAAATTATTTAATTAAAAATAATTGAACAGAGAGAATGACCAGTTGATTCCCACAAGCTCTATTTTCTTTACAAAATGAAAAAGTCACATTAATTTTAAGTCATTGTTTTACATTCGAATATGTATTATTAGTGTTAAAGTTTTTGATAAATGGAACCTATTCTCTTTCTATATTCACTCAACCGAATTAGAGTTTAGGGACTAAAAGAAATCCCAAACTCAATTTAAAAGTCAAACTTAAGGAATCAAAAACATTGGTTAAGAAATCTTTTTAGTTCAAAAATATAATACCTGGATTAAATATTAAGATTTCTATTAGATATATTGAGATGCATATCTTTGAACGATACAGGGTTGTTTTTCTTGTGTGTCAACAGAATATAACAAAAGTAGGCATGCTTGTTTGGTTAAATTATGAGACTATAAATCATCTTGCTAGTACACCCATTTGCGTACTGTCTTTTAATAAAGAAAAAATACACAATGATGAGATCCATATGTCCAGAAACTTTGAAATGACTATCAGCTAGTAGTCAATCACCATAAAGGTCAATAGTCCAGCAACCTAGAAAAATTGGAACCTGGCAACAAGGATGGTAAACAGTCTCTTCTGGTTTAACTACAGATAGTCAGGTTCTGAATGGTTCCTTGATTACAGACAGGGACAGAAAAAGGCTCAGCTCAGCCTGCCCATACTGGGCCCACTAAAATCAGAGCTAATTAAAATTTTTAGACATAAAGTTCATGATAACTTGTTTAACAGCAATAGATGATAAATATGAAAAATATATGAGGGGTTGGAGCTATAGCACAGCAAATACGGCATTTGCCTTGCTTAAGTTCAACCTGGGTTCAAATCCATAGAATCCCCAAGCCTGCCAAGAGTGAGTTCTGAGTACAGAAGCAGGAGCAAACACTGAACACCACCTTCTGTGGCCCAAATACCAAAATAAAAAAACAAACAAAAAACAAACAAATAAAGATATCTGAAATACACTCTATGTACAATAGGCCTGATTTCATTATCTTTCCTAAAATAAAATCAATTCCAGTAACATTAATGAAACATACTGTTTTATATATTTAATTTTGGGGTCTATAACACCAGGATCTTTCTTAATTTTACTGCTATTCAATGCACCATAATAGCTTATAAACTTAGAAATTATAGTTTTCTTAATTTCTCAAAAATTAAATCATTTATTTAATTTTAATTTTAAATTAATATAAATTCAATTCATATAAATATAATTTTAATAAATAATTAAAATTAAAGTATTATAACTGTATAATTACAAATTACTCCAATTATTGATATGTTGACTAGATTGATACCTTTTGTTTGATAAAGCTTGCCTACATGCAAAACATTTCTAAAGAGACTGATAAAATTGTTATGTATCCTTGATATAAAAATCACATTTTGTCTATAACGAACTTGGTTAGTGAGTTCATATCCTAGAATTTTATCAGCTCTGGGATAACTAACATCTCATTGCCTAATCATAAGGTATTTTCAGAACAGTGATTCTATTCTAAGGTAGCTGGGTTCTAACCAGATTACCAAACTCCTGGATGGGTACTCGACTTTCTGTGCCAAACTTCTTGCATATTTAATGCAGCAGAGGATGTATGGCATAGGATAGACACAGCACTATAATGACAGAAAAGTAGGATTTAACAAGATAATGTGGGCAAAATGATAGTGTGCCAATTTTGTTGGCTGACAAGTGTCGACTTCATCCTTCTGGTCATTTTTGGGACTGGGTGCAGTTCCCTCAGCTAATACCTAGGAAAGAACAGGTCCAAGGCTGATGAAAAGAGACACTTTATCCCATTCCAACAATGATCATATAGGACAAAAGGAACTAAGATACACACAGGGTGTTAAAGTCCAGGACACCAGAGATGGGCAGCTAGGAATGAGAGGCACCAGAGAGAACTTAATCATTGGGAATTAGGATTACTTCAGGAGTAACACAAGTGTCAGAAAAGTAGCGTTATCTTTCTCAATCAGAGCTCTCTGTGAGGGAGGAAGGATGGCCCAGAGTCAAGCCTGTGAGTGACCTTTGATCATTGGGGGACAGCAACCTCTCCTTCCCTATCTTCAGAGTGGTGTCTCCAAGGCTTCTGTCTTAATAAGAATCCCAGGAGAAGTTGCTCTATGGGGTTCCATCTGCCAGGCAGTAAACATTAATAGTTTCAATATGCAGCATAGTGAAAACTAGATATATTTGTTACCAATGTGGCACAAGTCTTAATTTTTTTCTCTTTAACACATGTGACACTAGCTCTGAAATTTGTATTAATTAAGCCACTTCCAAGGTGAGCTACCCAGTGGTAGTATTCAACAGAGTCAAGATATCAGTAAAGAAAATCATCTTGGCTGGAGCTAGAGCACAGTGGTAGGGTTGTACACAGTCAACCCAGGTTCGATCTTTGGCATGCCATATGGTCTCTGGAGCAATTTCTGACCACAGAGCCAGGAGAATCCTTGAATGCTGTTGGGTGTAGTCCATAAACAAAACGAAACAAAAATTTCCCTCAAAAACAAAAGAAAAAAGGGGGACCCACACTCCCAGGCCAGCTCAGCCATGCATCAACCTTGTATCTGCAGATCAATAAACTTGCCTTTTATGCCTAGATTCTTTGCAAATGCTTGCTTGCTAATAAGATTTAAAAAAGGGAGAAAGAAGAAAGAAGAAG
>PVKC010009154.1:0-27198 GCA_004027635.1 Crocidura indochinensis
TATATCCAAAATAGAAAGTGAAGTTATAATGTTATCAGACCTTACCTTAGATCTACATTTAAGGATCACTCTTTTGGCAGACTTGAGCAATCATGAGATACCAGGGAGCTTACTAGAGTTGTCTGCGTGGAAGGTATACACTCTAACAATTGTACTATCACTTTGGCCCTTGGCAAATTATATTCAATAGTGCATTGACATGATCATGCAGCACATTCAAATGGAATTTATTTCAGGAATTCAAGAATAAATCAATATACAAAAATTAAAATGTTATTTCTTTTGAATGGTATTTCAATATACTAGATGGTATTCATCACTAGATGATGGATTAGGGGCAAGGATATAACTCAGAGATAGAACACTTGCTTTGCATGTATTAGGATCTTGTATCAATCAGAGGCACCTCAAAAACAAAAAAATTATATTTAATTTTTGGTATGAGTATTAAATCCACCAAATACATTAAAACATTGGCAGAACTCTGATACAAAATTCTGAAAGGGCATTGAGAAGAAATCCTCACATCCCAATCTCCAGTGGAATTGGAGAAAACAGGTCTGGAAGAAACCATGACATAGGAAATAATACATAACAAGTTAGGGAGATGAAACAAGTTTGGGAATTTCCACCACAAACTAGCTGCAAGTAGAATGAGTTGGCAGACAAGCAAATTGTGGAACCAACCATGAATACAAACCATGGAAAAAACAAATATGATCTGTGGTCTTTATTGGGAAGAGTAGGACCACCCCCAATGGATGGGGAACAGGTAGGGATAGGGCACTAAATCAGAAATTCTTCCTGCCCCGGTGGGACAAATATATGAAAAGAAGTCTTCCTGATTAGGGAGAAAACCAAGACTGGTTACTCCAACTCCTACTGCAGGCGTCCTGCGTCTCAGCAATTCTAATGGGACTGAGTCCTTCATGAAGGAAAACGGGTACAGGAACGAACAAATATGAAATATGAAATAATTGAGACCACACAAAATGCATTGTATGGGGACCCGTGTCTGCATCAAACGTGATACAGATGAGAGACAAACTTTACTTTTCAGTTGATGACATTTTAAGCACAACTCTGGTATGCAAAGAATTTTTGTGGAAACAAAGGGCATATACAAAGGGCATATACAAATTTTTGTGGAAACAAAGGGCATATACATATTAAGGAACTAAGACAAAGATACCAAGCCCTAGAATATACATATTAAGGAACTAGCCCATACCCATTTTAATTTGTGTACCCATACCCATACCCTTAGTTGAAAGGGAGGAAGTTCTAGTTTAGAAAGGAAGTGTTCTAGTTTTGCAAGAAACTGGTTTTGCTACAAATTTTGCAGCCTGCCAGACTTAGTGAAATGCAAGAAAGATAGGAACTATTTGTTTACTACCAAAAAGCTGAAAACAGAAAGACAGGTAGCTGGCTGGACTTTGAGTTGCATATATAGGTACCCAGCAGGGAACTTTAGCGGCTTTCTTTGGTACTGAAATTTCTTTTGACTGCACAGTGACTGAGGTGGAATTTCTGTAGTTTTGCAAGGGAGACAAAGCCAAATAAAAGAGATATATAATGTCACCGCCATGTCATGAATATAACAGAAATATAGCCAGCAATCCACTCAGAGATTATGTTTGACTTCTCCAATGGGCCTTCTGGCTGAAATATTTCTTGGGGGAAAATCAGGCACTGCACCAGGAAAGCCAATAGACACATCTAGTGTGTGTTTCCCTAAATAACGGAGACATCCGTGTTGCGTGCCATGACAAACTCCCCCTTAGTGTTTTCATAAAAAATGCAAAAAGTATTAGATAAACCAGAACAAATTGTGTTCAAAATTTCTCTGAGAAAGGTGGAAGACCTTACTTATCTAGAGGTTAAAAGATTGTTGTATTTTGCATGGTCACAATAAAAAATGGGAAAATAATAATAAAAAATAACTCTTTAGTCTAAGAGCTGGTTCTCTTTACCCATAAACCATCTGTCATATAACTAGCAAGAGGCTTCAGACATCTAAATTTGTCTAACCTTAGAGACTTTCTTCTAGATCCCGGATAATTTTTCCTATTAGTGATTGTCACAGTCAGACTTCTGTTATTAAATATTATGAGTTTTCAAAGGTCCTACATCATAGTCAGGCCATCATGAAGCATATCCTGGTTTCCTTTCACCATCTGGTGGCATGGCATGGCAACCTGCCCTGATTTCAAGTCATTGCTGTTTCCAAGTCATCTTCAGGGTGGCATAGAAGCCCACCCTGGTGCATGTCAGTGCCAGGGCAGCACAAAAGTCTGCTACAGTTGTAGGTCATTGCTTGGTGTGGTGAAGAAGCCTTTGCTAGTTCCAATGATGGGACTCAAGGGTTGTGGGCGAATAGACAATGTCTGAGCAACTGAAGCCTACGTAAAGTCATCATGGCAAATGTTCTGGTTGGAAGACCTCTCCTGCAAAATATAAAGTTTGGAGTTCCTATTCCTAATAAGTAGGAACTTCTCTCTTACCTAAGGTTTCCCTATTTTATTTGGCCCAAGCAAAAACAAAAAAAAAGAATGCCACAGGGTTCTGTTAGTGTACTAGGAGGTACTAATGATATACTTAGCAATTCTCTCTTCTATATAAGTCTGATAATTGCACTATTTTCAATAAATACATACATTCCCTAATAATTTTTACGAAACAAGTCCAAAAGGGCAAAACTACACCCCAATAAAGAAATACATAAAATAAATATAAATAGTGAAAAATATACCTAAATCAATATACATATTGATTTATTGCTTATGTCTTCTGAATAAGTTAAAGGGGATAAATCTAGAACACAACTTCACCAATTGAGGTGACCTAGGAATAGTTTGTAAGGCTGAAGTCATGGGTGAAGATATGTCCTTTAAATGAGGATCACTCAAAAGTTGAATCCAGTCATAGGCAGGAGTCCATGGCTATGAGAGATAGAAGGAATGTGGATGGGACAGTGTTCCAGGACCTATAAGGATTAGAACTGTTGGGGGTAAAATGGTTAAATAGGGAAAACAACAATTCCATGGTGAGTGAACAGAGTAAAAAAGTAGGAAAGGATTACAGTGTAGTAAGTATAGAAGAGGGAGGTTATGTAAAACACAGAGAGACAATATGTACAGAACAAATGGAAATTAGACTGACATAAAAGTGGCCACCATAAACACACATTGTAGATTGATGAATAGGTTATAGCTGTAAAACTGACCCAGTTAAGAATGAATCAAAGAGCCTCAAAATTATAAAAACTATAATCAAAAAATATTGACACGGGGCCGGCGGTGGCGCTGGAGATAAGGTGCCTGCGCTAACCTAGTTCAGACCGCGGTTGGATCCCCCGGTTCCCCATATGGTCCCCCGTGCCTGCCAGGAGCGACTTCTGAGCGAATAGCCAGGAGTAACCCCTGAGCGTCACCGGGTGTGGCACAAACAAACAAACAAACAAAAAAATATTGACACATGGTAGGTGAGTTATTCATACCCTGAGGTAAAAGTCCATTGAAATTACCACATGGGGGCCTTGTAAGAGCTGGGATGAATAATGCAAAGCATTTACAATCCTCACGATGAATGGGTATGTTTTAAAACATTCTTTTAAGTCAATGATCACCAAAAGCAGGAAAATATCGTTTTGAAAGTGAAGTTTCAATATGTCTCAGTTTCAGTTATTCCTTTACCAAGTCTGTTAGTGCCTTTAGTTGTGTATCATTAAGGGTCCACTGTGGCTTCCATAGAGAAATGTAGGATTTCCATGGAATATGTAAAGATAATGGGTGCTAAACCACAGTGACACAAATTAAAAAAGGGAAACTTCTGAACTAGCAGCCTTGGAGGAGGTTGGGCACAAGATGTGGTATTCTGAACCCCCCCTCCCCCCGCACACACACACACTGGTTATTTAAATCTGGGCCTCATAGATTCAGAGAAATTAGAGTTACATGAATGGCAGAAAAGTGGCTTGCTGTCCTTCAGGGCCAAGGCACTTCAGTTACCTTGCATTTATTTAGTGAAACAGAGGAGGAAGATATTATACCACCTATTACCTCCAGACCATAAGAGTGGTGAGGCCAATTATGAATCCAGTGTTGTAAAGGAGATGAGAGAAGCTGTTGTACCTGTGCCTAACATGCCTTTAATTTCTTGCCATAAGCCTTAAAGGTTAACAGGTATTCTGATTGTGTAAGCCTAGCAGTAAATGCTATTAGAAGATTAGAGGAGGCATGGGGTTTGGTATTCCCAATGCCTCCAGTACTAGGATGATCAGAGTGACCATGTGATTAAAGAAAGTAATAAAAGTTCAACTAAGCGTTTCTCTTTCTCAAAAGTTTAAAAAGTTGGCACAGAAATGACAAGTATTGTTTCTCCAGCATGATCAAAATTTTTAATTCCCAAATGAACAGAAATACCCCATGAATGTCTGGAGGGATTGGTCCCTTTGTGCCAGATCTTAACCGTGGGCTGCTATTTATAATCACAGTCTCAGGGAAGGTGATATCCAAGGCACAAATTCCTGTAGTACTAGGTTGTAAGAATCTATATATCTATATCTATATATTTATATATAATATATTTATTATAAATATAGTATATTTATATAATATATTATATAATAAATAAAATAAATTAAATTTTATTATATATTTTTATGTTTATTTATTATTATATATTTATTATATTATACTTATTATGTTATTATTATATATTTATTTTATTTGATATATTTTAAGATATCTATATTTATATCACTTGGCCCAGGCCAAGAATTGCAATTGCTTATTAAAATGTCCCGTAATTTTGGGGGTCCTTGGACTGGCCCCTCATCCAGTTTCCTGAAACTGAATGATTAGGCCTCAGTATAAAGGGGGCAAATCCAGGAGGAACCCTGTAGTCTCTGCAAAAATGTCCCAGTTTGCCACACGAAAGCATCTTCCCTGAACTTGTGAAGCTGGGGTTTGGCCTCTTCTCCAGTTTCTTGAGACATAATAAGAGAATTAGAAACAGACTCTTGCTCTGTGGAATCCTTTACTGCATCTTGGACAAAGTTTGGGTGGTCCCCATTGAAGGGGGCTATTGCAGGGGCCTCTGTATCATCTAGAAAGATATTCTAATCTGTCTTGGTTCCCTTGAGCTTGCTTCCACACAGAATAGGCTTCAAAATCATTCACATGCGCCTTATGCTAAATTGACCCAAGGTATTGACAATACCACAGAAATCACATAACATCCTCTTTTTCTCTGAGAGGATGCAAGATCACCTGACAGCTCTCATTGGCATTCTCAAAAGCTAACATTTTTAATCAGATACTGCTATACTTTCCTGCTCCTCATTTTCCATTGGACAGCATCTATAAGTTTGCCCAAGAAGTTTGCATAAGGCTCTGAAGCGGTCTAAAAAATCTTTGCAAAGCTAGCCTTAAATTTTGTATCTACATTAATCTTGTCCCAAGCACACAGTGCAATCTCACGGATCAGTTCCAAAATAACATGGGGTAAAGTTGATTCTCTGTGGGAGGTTTTAATAAACTCATTTCCTTATCAAATTTTTTAGGACAACTGAGCTCCTGCAATCCTCCTTCCAGAATGACCCATAGTGTAGGGCTTGGTTTTAGCTTCCTCAGAGAATCACATTTTCTGCTAAATATATTCGGAGGCACTCAGACAGTTGTGTTTTTTTGTTTTTGTTTTTGTTTTTTTTAGCAATTTAGAGAATCACATTTTCCACTAAATATATTAGTAGGCATTCAGTTTTTAACAAGTGTATGAAAGTCCAGAGGGGTCCATAAACCCAGCTTTACTCCAGTTAGTAAGAAATTCAATACAAAACACTGAAATTGACTCATACTTTGAATAGACTTTCTTAAATCAAACAAAGCAGGCCATGTTCACAGCCACTTAAGATGTGGGTTATGGGGGGCCCGGGAGATAGCATGGAGGTAAGGCATTCGCCTTTCATGCAAAAGGTCATCGGTTCGAATCCCGGTCCCCCATATGGTCCCCCGTGCCTGCCAGGAGCAATTTCTGAGCATGGAGCCAGGAATAACCCCTGAGCACTGCCGGGTGTGACCCACCCCCCAAAAAAAAGATGTGGGTTATGGGACCCGGGAGATAGCATGGAGGTAAGGCGTTTGCCTTTCATGCAAAAGGTCATCGGTTCGAATCCCGGTGCCCCATATGGTCCCCTGTGCCTGCCAGGAGCAATTTCTGAGCATGGAGCCAGGAGTAACCCCTGAGCACTGCCGGTTTGTGACAAAAAAAAAAAAAAAAGATGTGGGTTAATTTTCTTCCTGATAAGAGAGGTGGGAGCCCATGTTACAGGGACACTTTTGAACTTGGCATTTGAGGGAGTTGCTACGTGCTTATTTTAGGTATTTATTATTTTACTTGATATATTAATCTCAGCATATGGTGATTCCTCTGGTTTAATGCAAGTGGTGGGTGGTAAATTATTGGCCTCTGAGCAACTGGCTTGAGTATGTGTCACTAATGGGAAGGTGTTTTTATTTTCTTTGTGGAAGAACTTAAGAAAGTTTAGCCTGTAATTCCATAGTGCATGGAACATAAGAATATGGCCTGCTAGAAACAACACCAGAATGAGTAATATAAAATTTACCACTCCTTTGAAGGACATGTTAAAATAGAAAAAAATATGGTAAGGTATGTTAAGAAAAACCAAGGTCCCTCATTACAAAACCAAGACATTATTAGAGCTTTGATCCAAAAAGGATTATAGATGAGATGATTCAATAGAGAATTCACAAAATTCACCCAGGAAGAATTTCACCCAATATTATTGATGTTCCTGTGCAGGTTACAAGGTGAAGAGAAATACTCTCACCCCAATCCTGGGGGTATTGGAGAACATAAATCTTTAAGCAATGCTAACATAGGAGATAATCCACACCAAGTTAAGGAGATGAAAGAGACTCAGGAATTTCTACCACAAGCTAATGAACTGGCAGAAAAGCAAGCTGTGGAATAAGCCATAGAAACCACTCTGACTCATGGTCTTTATTGGGAAGAGTAAGACCACCTTATGGGTAGAGAGCAGGAATCAATCCAGAGGTTCTTCCTGAACAGATGGGACAAACATATACAAAGAAGAAGCCCTCCTCTTGAGGCTGGAGAGATAGCACAGCAGTAGGGCATTTTGCCTTGCATGCCACCAACCCGGCGGGAGAGACCTGGTCTGATTCCCAACATCCCATATGGTTCCCAATCCTGCCAGGAATGATTTCTGAGTGTAGAGCCAGGAGTAACCCCTGAGCATCACTAGGTACGACCCAAAAAAACAATCAATCAATAAAGTTTTTTTGTTTTTAAAAAAAGAAGCCCTCCTGATTAGAAGACCAAGACCAGTTTCTCCAACAGGACATCAATGAGTATACCTCATTGGCAAAAACCAAAGAAACAAAATGCAAATTAGATTACATTAAATTAAAAAAAGAACAAATTAAATTGTGAAAGGAACAATTAAATAAAATTCTACTGAATTGAAAGAAATACTTTGGACAAGCGCTAATATCTAAAGATATATAAAACACTCACAGAGCGCAATAGCAACAGCAGAGCAGATAATCTTATCAAACAATGGGCATATAGCTGAACAAATACGTAGTCAAAAAAGTCATGCAAGTACCTGAAAATATTTTCTTCATCACTTATTATCAGGTAAATTCAAATCAAAATAACAACAAAGTATTACTTCACACCAGATAAGGTGGCTTATCTCAAAAATTTCAGGAGCAATCGGCTGGCAAGTATGTGGTGTAAAGAGCATGCATTTGTTGTTGGACTGAGTGTTAACCAGTTCTGTCCGGTGAAAACAGTATGCAGACTTTTCATATGTGAAACATATGACCAAACATTCCACTTGTGGTCACCTACCTCAAGAGTTTAAAACCCGGGGCCCGGGAGATAGCATGGAGGTAAGGCGTTTGCCTTTCATGCAAAAGGTCATCGGTTCGAATCCCGGTGCCCCATATGGTCCCCCGTGCCTGCCAGGAGCAATTTCTGAGCATGGAGCCAGGAGTAACCCCTGAGCACTGCCAGGTGTGACCCCCCCAAAAAAAAAGAGTTTAAAACCCTTAGTTTTAATAGGCACACATACATCTTACAATTGTTTATACATTACTACTTACAATAGCCCCAAATCTGAAAATAAATCAAATGTCCAATGACACATGAGTAAATAAGAAAATTATGGCATATTCACGAAGTTGAATTCTATTCAGCAATACAGAAAATATGAAATCTGCTTTTGATACATGTATCTATCTAGAAAATGTCATGTAAAGTGAAATAAGTAAAAGGGAGGACAAGTATCAGATGATGTATATTATATTGGAACACAAAGAACAAAACAAGAAACTAGACCTACCTAGTAAATAGTCTTAGACACAAAATTGAACTGAGGTTACCAGATTGGGGTAAGGAATTTAGTTGGGGTGAGGAAAAACAGGAAAACTAAGAACAGTGATGGTGAATCTTTCCATTTCTGTGATGTTACAGTAACTTTGTATACTAAAAGCTTTTGTGTTATATCATTTATATGAATAGTAATAAATAAAATAAATGTTGAAGATTAAGGTATGACACTAGCTTTGTAGGACAAAGAGATAGTACAGGAGCTAAGGCACTTACTTATCATGGCTACCATTAATCTAACATATGGAACACATGTGCACCACATGTTTCTAAGCATACACAGGATTCCTAGCTACAAAGCCATGAGTGAGCCCTGAAGATTGCTGGATATGGCCCATAAACCAAAAATAAATACACAAACAAGTAAATAATTATAGAAACCAGCAGGATAATTCTAGCTCCTTAACAGCTTAATAGCTCCTTAATAATAATTCTAGCTTATTATAAATTTAAATAACTGATAAGAATCACTATAAAATTAGTCACAAACACCTTTATGTGCGAAATAAATATAAATCATATCTCTTTAAAATGTAAATGTGTAATGCTTTATTTTCACTCATTGATTTGTTACTGACAACTGTATTGATGATTCTTTAAATGTGTACCTAATAACAATGAATCACACCTACGTTAATATGGTAACAATGTCTTAAGTTATTGTCATACATATAAAATATAAAAAAACTCAACAATTTTCAAGTACTTAGAAAAAACACTATTAGGGACTGGAGCTCTGGTGCACGCAGCAGGGTGTCTGTCTTGCATGCACGAACCTAAGACAGACCACAGTTTGATCCCTTGGTGTTCTATATGACCCCCCAAGCCAATAGCGATTTCTGAGCTCATAACTAGGAGTAACTCCTGAGTGTCACCGCGTTTGGCCCCAAAACCAAAATAAATAAACACTACTAAAATTTATAAATTTTATAAATTTACAAATTAATAAATTTTCACAGTAGCCAAAATTATTTTTAGAAAAATGAATGTAGGAGATACTGCTTTTTCTGACTTAACTCAACTTATCTCTGTTCTATAAAGTAGTACTAAATAAACTGTGATATTAAAAATAAATGAAAAATATGCCATTAATAAATTTATATCAATTAAATGTGAAAATTTTAATATTCTGTCTAGATTGGTTCATGAGTGAATTCTATTAAGTCTTAAAATAAGATTTGCCATCTATATATTTTCAAACTCTTCCAAAATATATAGGATTAAAAAATACATCCTAACCACTTCTATAAAACCAATATTACATTCAGAAATATATTAGTAAAAATAAAACTAAAGATTAATATTCCTGATAAAATTTGCCACAGTGATCTACATCAAATTCTTAATGACCCAATTGAATAATATATCAATAAGATTGTCTACCATACCATTGAGTAGAGTTCAATTCAGTGATGCAAGAATAGTCTAAAATATATAAATAAATAGGGGCCGGTGCAGTGTTACTAGAGGTAAGGTGTCTGCCTTGCCTGCGCTAGCCTAGGAAGGACTGCGGTTTGATCTCCTGGCATCCCAAATGATCCCCCAAGCCACGAGCGACTTCTGAGCGCATAGTCAGGAGTAACCCCTGAGTGTCACCGGGTGTGGCCCCAAAACCAATATATATATATATGTCAACTAAAGGATAAAGGAAAAATTATTTGATCATATCAACATGCACAGAAAACTCTTTGAGAAAATTCAAAGTTATAAACCTGAAATAACAGAGAAGATACAAACTTTAATACAGTAATGACTACTTAAACAAATCCACAGCTAACATCATATTCAATTGAGAATAACTTTATTTTAGATAAGACAGAAGATAAAGATGTACACTTTCTCCACTTCTATTTAGTATAATTTTAAAGTTACTTTCTACAGCTATATGACAAGAAATAGAAACGAGAGTTTTCTAAACTAGAAACAAAGTTAATTCTTGTACTATTTGTAGTTGACATGATAATACAGATAACCCTAAAGACCACTTTAAAAAACTTTTCAAAGAACTTTTGGAGCAGTAAATCAATCTAGCAAAGTAACAGGCTAAAAACTCATTATACAAAAACATCTGTTGCATTTCTATATGCAAATATTAAACTAGAAGTGACATAAATATAAAGGTAATATTAAGAATCAATAATTATCTTTTAAGAATGAATAATTATCTTTCTTTTACTTTTTAAAAAGTCATTAATCAGAAAAATTTTAAAAGCTTATGACTGGATTTCTTTTTTCTTTTTGGGCCATACTTGGTGAAGCTCAGGCGTTACTCCTGGCTATGCACTCAGAAATTGATCCTGGCTTGGGGGAACATATGGGAGCCCGGGGATCAAACCACGGTCTGTCCTAAATTAGCCACATGCAAGGCAAAAGCCCTACCTACTGCTTGTGCCGCTGTTCTGGCCCCATGACTCAATTTTTTTTACATTGCATTATTGAGGCAACTATAAAGTAACTACTAAAGAATTTTCAAAGAAGTCAGTCAAGTCTAGAGATAAAACACTAACATAAATAAGCAATTAATGTATGACAAAGGAGTCAACTTCATTCAGTGGAATTATCTATTGAATAAATAATGTTCAGAAAAATAGACAGTTTGATTTTAAAAAGTGTAAATAAACGAAATCATTACACAATACAAAAATTATTGAAATTAGGTTAAATGTTGAATATCATTCCTGAAATAAAATATGTAGAAAATACAGTGTTACTTGACATTAATTTTAGGAATATTTCCATAGATTTATCTTCAAAATTAAAAGGAATTTTTAAAAAATTGAACTACAATAACTTATGTACAGCAAAATAGACCACCACATAAAACAAATATAATTAATTGAATAAGATATTTATAAAATTTACAACTGACAAGGGGTTGAAATACAAATATATAAACAACTCATACAGAGACAACGACAATAAAACAACTTAATTGATAAATGGAGAAGCCTGAATGGTAGCCAGTGGTAGAGCATTTGCCTTGCATGTCACTAACCTAGGGCAGAAAGCAATTTGGTCACCTGGGTTCCCATATGGTCCCCCAAGCCAGGAGCAATTTCTGAGTGCATAGCCAAGAGTAACCCCTGAGTGTCAATGGGGTCTGGTCCCAAAACTAGAAACCCCTCCCCCCCAAAAAGGATAGATCAGCAAAACCTTAGAAGGCTTTGGTGGGATTATTATTCTTTTAATTTTTATTCAAAGTCCCATGTTTACCAAGTTTTTTATAGTTGACTTTTAAACATAATATGTTTCAGTACCAGTTCCTTCACCAGTGTCAGTCCCTCCAACAATGTTCCCAGAGTCCATCCATTATTTTCCCCTCCCAGCCTGCCAACTTCACAGACACCTTTTTAAATTTGGTCTCATAATTTCAATGTTGTTCACTCCATGGTTTGATATTTAGTTCTGTTCTTTAACACAACCAATGTACCTGAATCCCCTTGATTCTTGCTCATATTATTTTACATATTTTTTCTCCTCCACTTTATTTCTTTTCTTCAATAAACTCTAGGGCTGAGTGTTCTAGGCAAACCCCATTTAAACCATTGCCTTTCTTTATGCAGTTATAAATACCACTTATAAGTAAAATCATCAGGTAATTATTTTTTTCTGGCTTACTTTATTTAAAATTATTTTCCAGTATGATTAATTTTATAGACTAAATGAGATAATATTTGGGAAATACTTAGAACATTTATTGAATATTAATAATGTATTTTAAATAATAATTTATCATAATATTTATGATATTGATTCTGATGTAAATGTTGGAACTTAGCTTTATGTGTGTGAAGGATACAACAGTGAGGGACACTTGATTCAAATAGGTTACATCTAAATTCGATTAAAAATTACTCAATAAATAAAAGAACAGAAGAATGAGAAAAAAATGTCAGAAATTTTTTTACAAAAATGCATGGAGTCGGGCCAGAGAAGTGGCGCTAGCGGTAAGGTGTCTGCTTTGCCTATGCTAGCCTAGGACGAACAGCAGTTCGATCCCCAGCATCCCATATGGTCCCACAAGCCAGGAGTGATTTCTGAATAACTAGCCAGGAGTAACCCCTGTACTTCACCGGGTGTGACTCAAAAACCAAAAAAAAAATGCATGGAGTTATGAGGGAATACCACATTTCATGCTCTTATATGATGTGCTTTTACAAAAGGTACAGACAAAATAATGTGCAAAATTGAAGGCTGCTACTCGGAAGTTCATTCAAAACAACCAGTTAGGCTACTATAAAAATATGTGTTTATAAAATATCAGATGACTTTCTAAATATAAAATTTATTTCATATTTTTAACCCATATTCTGCCTAAAAGAAAGACCTCCAAAGTCATGTATATAGAATATAATGAATTAGACTTGTCATGTAAGGAATAGCTTCTTTATAAAGATAAAAAAAGATTTTTAAAAACTCATTTGTTCAATGATTAAGAGAGTAAAAGAAACCTAAACATGATTGAGGATACTATTTTGAAATTGGCTTCAGAACAGATTTCTGCAAAAGAAATTGCAAATTGTTGTATCTGGTGCCAAAATGCAAGCTGAACGGAAACTTCAAATGCTCCACAATTTAAAATCATCCATTGGAAATAAAGGAAGAGCAGACAAAATAATGAAAACACTTTAATGCTTATAGATAAGTACTATTTGGGGAATATTTTAATAAGCAAATGTTTATTTTAGTTGCTTAGAATATTCTTTTGGATTCTAGATACATAAATTTCAACCCACGTTCCCCAGTTGCCATAACAACTTTATGCATTTGTTCTCTTGTGTCATTTTTTTTATCACATCAGTTTTTTTTTTAACTTTGGTTGCTATGATAACACAGTATAGTTGTCAAATTTATTCTTTTCACATTTTGTTCTACTGGTAACTGGCAATTTTACTTTTATTTTTCTATAAAGGAGCTCATATTACAGGAGCATAATAAGGGAAATAGTGTCCTAATACTGGTAAAAGCTTATATGAAAATTTTAATTATGCTGGAGCCAGAGCGATAGCCTGGTGCATCTGCCTTGCAGGAGACTGACCCAGGTTTGGTCCCAGGCATCCCAAATGGCTCCGTAAACCTGCTAGGAATAGTTTTTGAGCAAAGAGCCAGACGTAAGCCGATGGCTAATCAACATACCACAAGTGTGGCTCCCAAACGAAAGCATTTTAATTGTTTTTTCTTTTCCCCCAAATCGTGTTATTTTTGTTCTATGGAAGGTAACTAGTGATTATGTAAGTCTGTTCTAGAAAAAGAAGCACCCTTAACTGTACTGAACAAGGCAAATTGGCAGTTTGAGCTACAGTTATATCACCAGACATGACTTCCACCAATTTCAGCACAGAGAAACTAGTGATATTAGGAAAGAGCCTCACCCAAAGCTACCTTCCTGACTTTCTTATCAATGACCTTGCTTCACTATAACTGTGAGCTCATTCATTTATTGCAAAAATGAAAAAAAAAAACTGTTTTAGTAGAATTCCTTTCTTGTTATTCTAATCCTAAAAAAAGACAATCTCTTGCTCAAAGTCTTTTGTTTGTGTAGAATTTGTTTGTGTAGGTATTAGAAATACATGACAATACTATATACAGCTTATTTTTATTTACCAGCTAATTCCTACAATTAATCTATTTTATTGACTTTCACTGGTGTTTTTATAAAAACAACTAATTACATCACTGAAAATTGTTCTCATTCTTATTTTCTAGTCCTCTCAAAACACTGTTAGAATTTGAACAGACAGTGTGAGAAGCATTCAAGGACATAAAGGGAAAAAAATGACAAAAGACTAGGGTTAAGAGAGCTTAGGGTTTAACTCATAATTACTGTATAACTCTGGGAAATTATTGTTATGCTGATTCTTAGTTGTCAAAAAGGTTAAGTAGAAATGAAAATCATTAATTCATAGGCTTTTCTGGGAGTAAATCAATAAAGTAATATATTAAAATGTCTTGTTTAGTACATAGCTCATAACAGATGCTCAATACTTTGTAATCTCATCTCCTACCAAAACCTTTCCACTGAGGGCAAGGAAAGAAGAGAAAAAGCAAACAAGACAAAAGTAAAAGTAATAGTGGAACTCTGTTCATAATAAGAAGACAAGGCCAGATTTCCAGCAGCCTCCCTGTTCAATGGAATTTCTTAAATACAGGGAATATGGTTAATTTGAACTTAATTGGGAGGGATTTTCTGTCTCAGATATCAAAGCTTTGCAAATGCAATACATGGCAGTATAGCAGTAATAATTCTTTGTAGCCATCATAGTTGTTGTCTTGTGTTTTTGTCAGAACACGTTTGAACATGAACCTACCCTTTAACTAGGATTTCATGTACTAAGAAAAATCTTCCTCATAAATGCTTGTTTTCAGCTTAGTCTCAAATTTTTGTCTTGTTTTAGTACCTCAGAACATTTTCTTAACTTCTTTAGTCCTCAGAACTCTATTATCTATGTGTTTGGTGACAAAATATATCAAGTGAATACCTTAACAACACTTACTTGGAGGTTGCTATTAATATTACATATAATAAATATAGAATTTTTATATATATTATAAATACTAAACTATTGTGTCTAATGCTGTTGTTAGTAATATTGATATTGCTGATTGCCAAGTGATAACAGTTTCAGGATTATGGCCCTGTTCCTGGGGTTCAAAGAAGACATCTACTTAAGCAGGTGCCCCATTAATTACACGGGTGCTGAAAGCTGATTCTATGTACATTGGATCTTTGATTTGGATTATAACATAAACAAGAGAATCAGAGATTGCTAATATTCTCTGAGGCATGGATCATACTGGCTCTGTCAATGAATGTGTTGTGGCTCCAGATTGTCGAAACCAGTGTCTGCTTGTGGGAGGCTGGAACTGACAAAGTTCTCTAATCCTATTCCCTGTCACAGCCTAAAGCACTCTCAAATAATAAACCCGAGCATTCAGGGAGATGCATCTACTTTGTCAGGCCACTAGGGTGTCATTTAGAATCTCTCTGCTGGAACAATGGAGAGTTATAAATTTCAATCCACATTCTCTGGTTGCCATGGTAACTCAATACACTTGCTTTAAGTGTCTTTTGTGTTTTCCACCCACCAAGTTTCTCTTAACCACCAGGATTTTCAACATTATCGAGGTAATTCCTTAAATGTGGTTCTGTAGCTTCCATATTTTTATTGTCCAGTTAAATTCTAGATTTGTTTCTAGTTGGTGATTATCACCAACAAATGATAGCTGAAACGCATGTTCACACAAGCATGCTTTTGTGCCACTTAACTCATGCATTTTCTTCCCCTCCTCTCTCTCCTTTCTCTCTTGAATACACACACATGTTACACACAGATAAGTATGTTAGAAACTGAAACGTTTCTAAATCTTTCCAATGCTTTAAAAAGGATGTTTGTAGGTCTTAAAAATGGCAGAATAAATTATTCAATTCTAGAACAACTGATTTAATATTTCTGTAGTAACTGTAATTTGACAGGATGAATAAAGAGAAAAATTTGCATTGCATTTTCTCCACTTGATTAACATATTTATATTATATAAACTGTGCTTCTGTGTAGAAAGTATAGGACTGGATAGGTTTGGGTTTTATTATTTCCTACCTGTGAGACCAAAAACAAATTACTCAACCACTAAGAGTATCAAAAATGTGGGTTATTGGTATCTTGCCAGATATTTGTGAGTAGTAAATTGAAATTATAGAGGTTTAGTGCCTAGCACAATAGATCTTAAGATATTTGAAACAAATGTTAGTTCTTCAAATGTAACCTACAAAAATGTACTTGGAAATTAAGTTTTATTTTGGTACCACTTATTAGAGAAATACATATTTTTCACTACTACATACATTTTCACATCTCAAAGGTGAGGCAATATAAAATGAAAATATAACAGCATAATTGTATGTAGTCTTTTTGCATGAATGTTTATAATATATTGAACAGATGGTATAAAAAGTGTTTTATTACAATGCTAGGGAAGAAAATAATCTCATGTTACATTTAGGATTTTACATCTAGGATCATCCCAGTAAAATAAAGGTTAAGATAATATCTAAGAAACTAAACCAGGAGCCAGAGCGATGGCACAGCAGTAGGGCATTTGCCTTGCACGCGTCTGATCCAGGACATACCTTGGTTCGATCTCCTGCATCCCATATGGTTCCCTGAGCCAGGAGTGATATCAGGAGTAACCCCTGAAACCACACCAGGTGTAGCCCAAAAATCCAAAACCAAAAACAAAAAAAATCTAAACCATCCCAGAATACTGGAAACAAAATTGATCTTATACCTTCAAATATTGTCCCACCACCAGTCACCACTCTTCACTTGACACTGATATACTCATTCCTTTACTTGTAATATACAAGGAAAAGAATATTGTTTATATTAGTAAATCAAGACAAATTGAGACCAATCTATTTCACTGAAGATCCTCTCATCGCTGGGAACAGGAGTTTTAGGGGTGACTTCATAGAAAATACTTGCTCTTGGCTTTCTGAGAACCTGACCTTCACTGGTTCCTTCCTTTGTTAGTGTCTCTGTGTATTATTGACAGGACTTGGCATTATAATCTTCTTGTCAGATTTATTTCCTCTAGACTTGAGATCATCAGTCTACAAGTGGCGGACAGCATGGATCTACCGATAAAGGCAAATGATACAATGCATCCAGGACAGAAACTCTCTTTTTTCATTACCCCAAACTTGGCAGAAAGGAGCCCAATATGTTCTAACCCTATTTCCTGACAGCATTCAGAGTTACATCTTTGAAGTGTAGAATGAAAGAGGAAGCCTCAGTTTCCCCATGCCAGCTGCCCAGAGTGACTCCATTTTAGATGCTTAACTATTTAGACTATAGTTGCTCAGTCTTCTCAAAACTATATTTTTTGACCCAGAATATGGCCAGGAGATAATGGCTATTCCTAGGCCCAAGGTCAAATATATAATCAAAAAGATTTTTAAATGCATCACCTTTTTAAATGGAAATGCAAGATATCAGTTTAATTTTGCAACACAAAGGGCACTAAATTAGCACAACATTTCTGGCAAACAGATGTGAATTCGTTTATACTTTGAAAAAATAGCCCAGTGGGTAGGGCATTTGCCTTGCATGCAGTTGACCCAGGTTCTATCCCTGGAGTAACCCCGATGCCTCTGAGCATGACCCATAAACAACTCTCTCTCTCTGTTCTCTCTCTCTCCCTCCTCTCTCTCTCTTCTCTCTCTCTCTGTCTGCCTCTCTCTCTCTCTCTCTCTCTCACTCTCACTCTCTCTCTCCTATAAAAATCTTCACACAATGAGCCATGATTAGTTTTGTGCTGAATTTCTCCCAAACCAACAGAACTGAGTTGTCTTGAATACAGCCAATCTAAATTCAGTTCTGACAAATAGTCTTGGAAGACTCAACAGCAGTGATCCTTGAGCAAGAGTAGGCCCCAAAGCTAACAAACCTAAAACAAAACAAAGGAGTTTTATTACTAGGTGTTAAATATGATAAGTATATTTACAACTCTGGCATTGCTAGGCTCTTTCTAACTTTTAGTGCTTATATTTAACTATATTTCTACTTTCTATGGCCATTAAATTCTAATTTTCAGTCTACTGAAATAAAAGTTTAGGTTGGGTCCCAAATTAAGATCTTGAAAGTAACACAAGAATAAAGATGGTAAAGATTTCAGTTTAGTCACACAGTTTTATTTTCTATGTCTCTAGTAGATGAGAATGATAGTGAGGTAATATGACATTATAGTATTTCCAGTTCTGTACCTTGAACTCATCTCTATGTGATTTAGGCTATGTGATGCTTATTCCTTTCCTTAAACACTCAAGAAACATTTTGCTCTGTGCCAGGTAATGTGCAAGACTCATTTTAGAAGGCTTACTAAAAATAATGCTGTTGTTAATATGTTTGCTACTATCACAACATCAAAAATAATGATTTAGTTTTGATGGATCTTCCTGTTTATGTGCATCTGTGTGGGTCCTATTTTTTCTTTCAAATTTTTTTATTAGTTTCATGTAATTAAAATATTCTTAAAGTCTGTGGTGTCACCATATAAAATGATTTTACCACCCCAAATTTCCCAGCACTTTCTACCACTATTTCTATGACCTTTTCATTGACCCCTAAAAGTCTATTCTTTAGGTATTTGTCAACAGTTAATAATTTGAAGTTATTGAGGGCCTTTTGGTATTCTTAGGTGGTCTTTGTTCCAGTGGTGGATCTTTTCCCCTGGGTTCCATACATGCTCTAGATATGAAATTTTACATCTCAAATATTTCTGGGGGGAGATCCTGTGTATTGAGGCATCCCTGCTTTTGGACTTGGCTTAGGTTCCAAACAATGTTTTCTCAATATACGTTACTAGGGTAATCTATCTCACTACCTTTACAATTTTATCTTTTCTTACAGTCAGCATCAACATGTTAAACAAACTCTGAATAGCATTAATAATATTCTGTTCTAGCATCTTTTTCTCCATTTAAAACCATTCATTGGGAACTTTTTTGATCTGTAGCTTTTGCTAATGCATAACCTTAGCAGAAATAGAACATTTTCTTGATTACTATATTGATATATTACAAAATGGGTCACTAGGAATTTGGACTCTGAAGTTAAACTATGGATATAGAAATCAAGCCCTACCTTTTACTTCTTTATGCCTCAATGTCTTTATGAATAGTGGCAGTAGCTGTCACATAAATCATGGTAATTTTAATAAGTAAATCTTATAAAATATCAATTTTCTCTCATATTAGTTCTCTTAATATTATTATTACCAAATCATTTCGTCAAGTCCACAATGGAAATAAAAAATAGTCCAAAGCTATAGTAAAATTAAAATAATAATAATAATAAATAATAGTAAAATAGTCCAAATCTAATAGCCCATATATAAAATAGTCCAAGTTATTTAATTAGATAATTCAGATAATTTGCATTTATTGTAAAGGCATAAATATTGAACTTATTTTATGGTTTTAGAAAATTATAATTTGTTGACTAAAATTTATATGTATACCTTATCAATAATTATTCATTCTTCCATAGTAAAAAAATAATTTGTTTTCTTTTTCCTTTTCCTCTTTTGTAAACTTCTACTTGTATTTATGTTCTTTTACTTTTTGTCAAGTAATAATATATGTTACTCTAAAAAAAACAAATTTAGCTAAGAACCGAGTGGAAACTTTCTTGGCATCACAAAAAAGCCTTTGGGATGGGCTAATGAGTATATATGGAGCCAGGGGTTGATCCCATGGTGGTATGCTTCAAGGATGGAGAAACCCTGAATCTCTTAGGTCACAGAAATTCCCTTTCTTCCCCAATGCTTACTGTGCCTATGCAAAAAAAAAAAGAAAGAAAAAAGTGGGGGTGAATGCCAAACCCTACCACTCCAGCACCCATACTTTTTCTAGTTTTGTTTTGATTTGTTAGTTTTTACTTTATTTTCCTTCTCTTTTTTTTCTTCCACTTTTCTCTTTCTTTTTCACTCTTGTGATTATTATTTAGAGATTTATTTTTATTTTTCTTTTTCTTTGCCGGGTCCATTTTTTTTCTTTTTTCTTCAATTTTTCTTTTCTTTTCTTTTTTTTCTCTCCTTTCTTTTTTTGGTAGTTGTCATCGAATTTTTTTCTCCCTTTTTTCTTATCCTTTTCATCTCCAATGATGTTAGAATAGATGCTCAATCTACAACAAGCTGTAAAGTGGAGACCAGTTGCACTAGCATTCTGGGGGGTAAAGGAGGGAGATATGGGATGCATACTAGGAGCAGGGGCAGATGGAGGACAGCACTGGTGGTGGGAATGCCCCTCATTCATTGTCACTATGTACCATAAATGATGCAGTGAAAGATTTGTAATGCACTTTGGTCACAATAAAAATTTTAAAAAAAGTATTTCTCAAAAATAGTAGTAAATTAATGTCTCTTAATGTTCAAATACTGCACTCCCAGCTTGTTACCCTTATTTGAATACAAAGATATTATTTATATATTAAAATATATTTATTATTAGGTGTGTGGTATATTTCCTTAACTTTGTGCTCTGATCCATGTACATCTGTATTCATACCTCTTGCTGAAGCACATATTTTAATAAATGTTCTTGTAAATAATTGAAATTTAAATAATTATATTTTAATAATTATAAAAATTTGAAATTTCAATAATTATCTAAGTATTTGTATGTCTCTTTCCTCTCTTTTGCCTGGTAATTTAGCTAGGAATAAAATTTTAGACTAATAGTTATTTTATTTTAAAATATTTCTATGAATTACTGCCTTTTTAAATGAATATTTTTTATTTTTACTTTAATTTCCTTTTGTTTATTGTGGGCAAGGTGAATTACAAATCTTTCACAGTAATAGTTAAGGCACATAGTAGTAATGAATGAGGGGGCATTCCCACCACCAGTGTTGTCCTCCCTCCACCCCTATTCCCGGCATGCATTCCACTTCCCCCTCTTCTACCCACCCCCCATTATGCTAGTTATGCTAGTGCAATTGTACAGCTTGATGTAGATTGGATATCGTTTCTATTGTCGTTGACTTTGTTATATTCAATTTAATTTGTGTTTTTATGAATTTAGCAATCTTTTTTTCAAGATTTATATTTTCAGAGTTCACTCCTACTTTTACTCAAAACTTTGTTAATACTACTTTGAATATTTTTGTAACCAGGGTAAGTAAACAGTTTTATTTGGGTATTTCGTTAAACTTTCTAGTTATGCTTTAGTAAGACATTTTGTTATTCTCTTGACATCTTTTCTTAGCAGAGTTACAAATTTTATTTCAGAGTTTTATAGTTAGTTGTTAGTTGATGTCTTCTCAGTTGACAGTCTTCAACTTAAAGACAGTAGTGATATTTTGTAATCAAATATTGATTCATTTCAATTTAAGAGTACGTATTCAATATATTGTACTATATATTAGATGAACAAATTCACAATTTTAAGCAGAAGATAATTCTTAGAATTTAGTTTAGAGTTAGTTCTCTTTCATTAACATTTTCTTTTCTATATACTTATGATAGTGACTGATAGTGTAATATTTGAATACTATAAAGCTTTGTTTTGTATGTTTTTTAACATTTTCAAGTGTTTACTTGAGTTAACAGGGTGACATTAGTGAGAACATTTATTTTTTTTGGGGGGGGGCCTTCCGGTGGAGACCAGAAGGCCTGCTGGACAAATTCTAAAAGAGCTGTAACACTAGTGAGAACATTTATACCTTTGATGTACAACATTACGTATCTCACCTCCACCAGAGTACTAAAGTCTTTGTCAGTTCTAATCCACCTTTTCTTCTGACACCATGACCTTACCACTCTGAGACATGTCCTAACCTTATAATCTCAGTTTCATAGTCAAAGACTAAGAGTTTATTATAATTTGATACTGACCATAACCTTTTGTTTATTTTTATGCCACCTATGAGTGAGAACATCCTGTATTTTTCCTGTAGACATTTTTCTTCAAAATAATACCTGCTAGGGGTCAGAGAGATACCATGGAGGAAGGGCATTTGCCTTGCATGAAGAAGGATGGTGGCTCAAATCTCTGCATCCCATAGGAGAGATCTCTGAGCGTAGACCCAGTAGTAACCCCTGAGTACTGTTGGGTGTGACTCCAAAACAAAATAAAACAAACAAACAAACAAAAAGGTGATACATGCTAGTTACAACCATGTTATAGCAAAAGGGAAGATATTGTCTTTTGTTGTAACAGAGTGTGTATATATACATATATAATAAAATAATTTATATATAAAATAACTGCTCTAACAAATAACTTGCTTCCAGATACTTGGTTCATTTTCCTATTTTACTATAAATAGCACTTTAAAGAACATAAGGGTATGCATATGTATTTTCAAGTAATTTTTTTTTGTTCTTGGGACAGAACCCAAGGAGTAGAACCTCTAAGTTATATGACAGTTCTGTTTTGATCATTTTGAGAAGTTACATACTATTTTTAAATATTGAACCAGATAACACTTTTACCAATAGTAAACAATGATTCTTTCTTTAATGATATCCCCATCCACATTGGTTATGTTTTTACTTTGATATAATTGTTTTATTTTTGTGAATTTATATTTGTCAATTTTTAGGGAGGTCGTATCCAACTGGTGCTTATTCTTAACAATTCTTGAACACCTTGGTCAGTGATTTAGTGTAGAAATTCAAAAATACTGTGATGCTGTGAATTTTAGATAATATTCAATAAGTGCTTATGGGACTCAAGTGCTATACCCAGCAATGTTCAAGCAATGGTGTTGGGAGTCAACCACATGCAAGACATTTATCTTAATTCCTGTGTTACCTCACTTGCCTTATTGTCATTTTTATTTGAATTATATCATTCTAACATCATACCTTTTAATAGAGTATGCCGCTTCTTTGTGCACACTTACTCACTTATATTTCCACACTTTTTAAATGATGATAAACTCAGTTCTTAAGGTACAGACTGATCTCTTTTATATGTGGTTTATAAGAAACAGAACCTAAAAGCTATGTACGAATTAACATCTATTGAACATCCATATATCTTCCTTGAGAAAGTATCTATTATCTCCAATATTTTTTGTGTGTTTTTTTTGGGGGGGCGACACATGGTAACACTCAGGGATTACTCCTGGCCATTCACTCAGAAATCGCTCCTGGCTTGGGGGACCATATGGGATGCCAGGGGATCAAAACACATTCTGTCCTAGGCTAGCACAGGCAAAGCATATGCCTTACTGCCTGCACCACTGCTCCAGATTCTCCTCAACTATTATTTATTTATTTATTTATTATCATTTTGAATGTTTATACATCTCAGAGACTACCCTTCTTTCAGATGTATCATATGCAAATATTTCCTCTCATTCAAAAATGATTTTTTTTAACTTTCTAGGTTTTTAACCTGTATTTTATACAGTCCCACTTTTAATTTTCTATTTTTCATTAATCACAGTTAATGCACTGAGTATACCTTTGTGTATCCTGGTCTAATATCAAGAATTTGACCTATTTTAATGCTATTTTGAGTATGTGGTAAAATACAATTTAATGTTTCTTTTTCTTTTTTCTTTTTTTTTTTTTTGCCTTTTGGGCCATACCTGGTGACACTTAGGGGTAACTCCTGGCTATGTGACCAGAATCACTCCTGGCTTGGAATTATATGGGACACCGGGGATCAAACTGCAGTCCCTTCTAGGTTAGCGTGTGCAAGGCAAATGCCCTACTGCTTGTGCCACTGATCTTGCCCCAATTCTTTATAATTTTTAAAAAGTTCTGAACAGGGTTCGGAGAGATAGCATGGAGGTAGTGAGTTTGCCTTTCATGCAGAAGGACTGTGTTTGAATCCTGGCATCCTATATGGTCCCCCGTACCTGCCAGGGGTGATTTTTGAGCTTAGAACCAGGAGTAACCCCTGAGCACTTCCAGGTGTGACCCCCCCCAAAAAAAGTTCTGAACATCTCTTTTTTAAGAGGCATTTAACCACTTAATGCATTTTGTTTTTTTCTCATTAAGTAATAGTCCAACATTGGAGAATTCATTTCTGGACTTTTAATTATATTCTCTTGGTCTAAAAATAAAGTTTTAACTTAATATAAAAACTGGAAAGTTTTTTGGGCCAGAGTGGTGACACAGTGGTAGGGTGTTAATGTAGGATAAATTGTGGTTCGATGCCCCAGCATCCCATATGGTCCCCCAAGCCAGGAATAATTTCTGAGCACATAGCCAGGAGTAACCCCTCTGAGTCACCTGGTGTGGTCCAAAAAGCAAACAAAACAAAACAAAAAAACTGTAAAGTTTTATTCATTAATTGCTATAGAGTCCTAATATAGTTTAAAGTAAAAAATAATGCAATATGTTTGTAATTTTGTAATTCAAAGTACTTCAATAGAAACTAATAAAATATACAAAAAAAGAGGTAAATGACTTACATCTAGTTTTCTTCTCATAATTTTTTTGGCTATTTGAAATATTTTTACGATTCCATACAAATTTTAGCTGTGACTTTTCTTTGTTCTCAAAGAATATCACTGGAGATTTGATAATGATTGCATTGAATATGTATAATACTTAGGATATGATGCTTTTCAAAAAATAATATTAATTCTTCCAATTCATGAACATAGAGTATTTTCCTATTTATTGTGTCCTCTGCTATTTATAATTACTTGATATTTTGTGGCATAATATTCCTTTTCTCCTAATTTGCTCTTTACTTATATGAATACAGAAGATATTTGTGTATTGTTTTTTAAAACTGATTTTTAAAGACTGATTCTTTACCAATTGGCATTTTTTTGTTTCCTAATGTTTTTTGGGGAAAACCAAAACAATGCTTTTTGGAGCAGGGGCCATTCCTCCTGATGCTTGGTTATCTGGCTGGTGGTTTAGCGCTAGAACTTGAGGATGTGATGTTGCTTCAGCCTGCCTGTGTTAGGGTCACCCCTATAGTGCTTGCATGCAAGTTTTCAGATACATTCCTGGTGATACTTAGGGATTTCTAGGACTACACCCAGTAATGCCCCAGAGACCATTTTTGTTTTGTTTTTTTTTTTGGGGGGGGCACACCAGCGGTGCTCAGGGGCAACTACTGGTTCTGCGCTCAGAAATTGCACCTAGCAGGCTCGGGAGAACATATAGGATGCTGGGAGGATGCCTGGAATCAAACCCGAATCTGTCCTGGGTCATTTGCATGAAAGGCAAATGCCCTACCACTGTGCTTTCACTCCCAGAATCATGTTGTGCCAGTAATTGAATCTGGGCCAAGATTTTGCAAGAAATATGCTCTCAAGTCTATCTTAGTTATCTGACCCTTAAAAGAATATTAATGAACTATTTAGATATATTATGTGTATTTCCTTAATATTTATAAATAATAGTTAACTTATTTCCCAAGTTTTCCCAAGATGTTGACTTCCAAAACTATGTTAAATAATACTAGAAAAAGTGAAAATCTTTGCATATGAATGATCTTTGAGGGAGAATTTTTTTTGTCATCACGTTTGAAACTTTGTAGATCTGTTGAATATGGTCTTTACTATATTGAAATAAGTTCCTTGTATTCCCCTTTTGATGGGAGCCTTTTCCTCCCTAGCAGAAACTACAGGACAATTTGTGTGTGATGCAAGGGATCAAATCTGCTTGGTCTCAAGTATAGCAAACATTCTACCTATTGTACTATTGATCTGGAACTAGTGGGAGCTTTTCATCATAAATTGATATTGATTTTTTAAGGCCACATGTAGAAGTGCTTAGAATACTTTTAATCAGTTCTGTACTCATAGATCACTCTCTGGGCCCTTTTGCCATGCTGAGGATCAAAACTCTCAACTGCATCCAAAGCAAGCACCCTAATCCCTTAGATTATCATTTCATCCTTTGGATGTTGAATTTTAAGACTTCCCTGTGTCGGTCATGTGATAATATGATCTTATCATTCTTTTGGTTAATATTGTGTGTTCTTTTAATTTTCTTGTATATATAGAACCATTTTATTGTATCTTTATAATAAATCCTACTCAATCTTAGTGTTATTTTTTAATATTGTATTTGGTTTATTTAGATCCTATTGGAGATATTTGCATGTATTTCATTAGGGATTTTGTGACCTTTTTTCTTTTTAGCAATATTAATGTTTGATTTTGATATTAATATAATATTAAGAAGCTACTTGAAGTAACTGTTTATTTGATATTCTGAAACAGCTTGAGAAAAGGCTAATCAGTTTCCTTTAAGGCTTTGTAGAAATTATTAGAGAACCCATTCCTAATTAGACTTAATTTATTTGTTTTGGGAAATAGACTTGACTACTGCTACAATTTTTTGCTCTTTTCAAGTTTCCTATTTTCTCCAGATTCAGTCTTAGGTGGTTGATGATTCTTGGTTTTCAAATTTAGTAATAAAATTTATTACAGTAATAACCTCTTCTAATTGTTTACATTTCTTGAGTATCTGTTGAATTTCTTTCCTTTAATTTTTGATGCATATTATTATAGTTTTCTCTCTTCACTTTTGTTTTGAGTGTAGATATGCATTTGTAAATCTTGTTAGCTTTTTGTTTAAAATATACAACTCAGCTTCACTGAAACTTTGTATTGTTTTGAAATCTCTATCATTAATTTTTTTTGACTGTGCCAGGTGACTATTTTTTTAATTTTATTTTAATCATAGTGGTTTACATGATATTCACAGTAATATTCCATTTACAAATAAACATTGAATCAGGGGAATACCCATCACCAAGTTGTCCTCCCTCCACCTCCATTCCCATTCTGTCTCCTATATCCTCTACCCTCTCCCCAGGGACTTCTAAATTGAGTGACTCCCTCTGTTTCTGGTTTATTACTTGGTGATCTTATATCTGATTTGGTTTGGTGTCTCCATTGCTTCTCCCTCTGATTGGGAGGCAGGATTAGCTAGTTTGAGTTTTGTGGTTTTGTTTAGAGAAGAGTACCATAATAGAGTGGGGTAAAAATTAAGTATGCCTACAATGGGCAGAGTCCTTCTAGCAGTTCTCATCCTCCGTTTGAGAGAAGGGGAAAAGAAAAGGTGAGATAAAAAAACATGACAGAGCGCAAAAAATCAAAGAGAAAAGAAGAAAGAAAAAGTATATATATGGAAAATAGTGGACTACTACTTCTATATCTACACCAAAATGAGAAGGTCGGCAAAAACTAGGTAAGAGAAAAATAAAATAGTAATAGGATAAATAAATTAAAAAAGATTATTTTGAGCTTCTTGTCTCACTCTCTTTTG